>CP126890.1:276810000-277102500 GCA_030440675.1 Furcifer pardalis | reverse complement strand
GCTATAAAGAATATAGCAGGGGTTCCCAATCTTTTCTGGACCACACCCCCTCAGACAGCTGAGTGGGCTGGACTGGTAGTTCCTCCCACCGTAAACACTGTTGTAAAACATATTCGAGGCTGTCATCAACATGTTTATGACATCCAGAGGCACATTTAGGGGTGATGTAAATGTATTTACGACAGCTGCAGGCGCATTTACGGTTGATATAAACACATCCACTTTGGGTGGCGACAGTGACATGGGCCACACGAAGTGGTGCCATGGGCCAAATCCGGCCCATGGGCCATTGGTTGAAAACCCCTTGAATATAGTTTAAATGGGAAGGTGGCTATGTATGGAGATAGACATGCTCTTGAGTCTTTCTCCTGATATAAATAACACTCCACTCTGCCTAGCTGCTTGCCTTTGAGAGAACAAATTCAAGGAAATTGCGGTGGCTTAGTGGTGAAGACACTGAACTTGATGACTGGAAGGTTGGCAGGTCAGCAGTTCGAGTCCTGAGCACTGCATGATAAAGTGAGCTTCTGTCTCTGTCCCACCTCCTGCCAACCTAGAAGTTCAAAAGCAAGACATTGCAAGTAGATAAATAGGTACCACTTTGGTGGTAAGGTAAACAGTGTTCCGTGCACTCTGGTGTTTAGTTATGCCTGCCACATGCCCATGGAAACATCTGCAGACGCAGACAGTGCTAGTTCTTTGGCTGTAAAGTTGAGCACTAAACCCTAGAGTCAGATACAACTAGCTGTTTACCTTCCCACCAAAGTGGTACCTATTTATCTACTTGCAATTTCTTTCAAACTGCTAGGTTAGCAGGAGTTGGGACAGAGATGGGAGCTCAGTCTGTCATGCAGCACTCGGGTCTCGAACTGCTGACCTTCCAGTCATAAAGTTCAGCATCTTCACTACTAAGCCACCACAGTCCCTCCTTTGAAAGCTCATAAGAGTCCACTGAAAGATACTGGCTTCCATCCTGCTGATCAGAACCAAGTATTCACCCAGTTGTCCCTATTGGGCAAGAATGAACAGGCAGTTTCTGCTTGAAAGGGTTGTGGAAGGCATCTCATAATAAACCAAGAAAAATAATTTGTGTTTTAGGATAATCACACTTTGCTTTACCTCAACCTGATGTTTAATGACATCGGTACCATTGGAGCTGAATTCATTGCTAAAGCACTGCATGTGAGTATTAGTTTGTCATGGAGGGGAAGGAACAACTACGTATATATTCGACTATAAGTCATCCTGAATATAAGCCAAGGTACCTAATTTGGACCTCGAGGTGGAAATGCAGCAGCTGCTAGTGAGTTTCAATAATTAAAATACATGAAAATACAGTAAAATTAATTAATTTAGACATTTGTGTAGGTATGTTTTTGAGTGTTTATGGTAGTGTTGTTCCCCCATGTTGTTGAAATAAAGGATTTTCTCTGCGCCAGTTTGAGATGTGCTCAGTTCCCCCGTCTTGTTGTCAGTCGGCATGTCTTAATCCAGTGCGGTTATGGGACCCTCAGGGTCATTGACCTAAGTATAAGTCGAGTCTCCTTTTTGGACTTCATTTTGGCAGCTAAAAAGCTAGACTTATACTCGAGTATGTACGGTATATGTTAACTTACTATTTGAAACAAAATCCTTTTGAAAAAGGAAATAGGTGTGGAAACCAAATTTGAGTTAGGGTTGTTGGTTTGTTGTTGTTTTTTTTTTGGGGGGGGGCTAATATTACACTCAGTTTTGTTGTAGCATCTAGGAGTAATTGGTTGAGCTATTTATAGTACCATATAGAGGGCTGGGGTAATTGTCCATGGCTCTGACTTGAACTAATCTGATTCTAAGGAAGGATAGTGGAGTGTATGGATTTGAGGGGGCAAAAGCAGAAGCCCCCAGAAGGGAGTGTTCCATTAGCAGGGTGAGCTGCAGCTGTGTTAAGTAGTGGATTTTGCCTTCTGAAATGTTATATTTACATACAGGGGGGACCATTAGTCTGAAATGTCACACATCGTTCTTGAAAAAGTAAATGGAACAGGCTCCTAAAGGTATATAAGCTGTTTATATCATGGCAGAACCAGAAGGAAAGACATTCATAATGCAGAGACTGGTAGTTTAATTGTCAGATACACTTTGGCTAGGGAAGTGGTCAATTAAATTTGAGCTTACAGAGGTTTTTCTGGCAGAGCTAACCATCCTATGTTCCTCAGACTGAAGAAAGGTTCTAGAAAGGGTTAGGCATGCATTTGAAATGCATAGTAAAACCATGAAGCCATTTTTTTAGCAAATATTTTTTTTAAAAAAAGAGAAGAGTTCCTTAGATGAAATCTCATATGGTGTTCATGTTGATATGATGAATCCTTATAACTATTCTAAAATAAGTTGTCAATTCCTAAGCAAATTTTACCATTTCACTGATTAGACTGTTGCAAAGAAATAATTGACTTTTCATGCCCAGAGGAATGAAACTCTGCTTCATCTGAGAATGACTGGTAACAAGATTGACAACAAAGGAGGAATGTATTTTGCAGCAATGATGCAGATTAACAACACCATACAGAAGATAGATTTTGCCGACTGTGACTTAGTAAGTTAAACCAAAGCAAAAGTTTCCTTTTTGACATGTCAACACAGGAAATCTAAGCTACAGTAAAACACCGGATAACGCAAAAACTTGGTTCCACAAGTCTTGGTGTTATCCGATTTTTAGTGTTATCTGACCCATGTTAAAATCCTATGGGATGGATCAGATAACGTTAAAGCTCCATACAGATACATTGTAACCGCACAGGCTTTAGCGGTTGTTATCCGATACATCCCATAGGACCTTAACGTTATTCGATCCAATTCTCCTCCCCAGATTACTTAACGTTATGCGATTTTAGTGTTATCCAATCCAATCGTTATCCGGTGTTTTACTGTACTTTCCAAATTATTTAACTGCCTCAGAACCAGAAAAATCTGTGAATTGTAGCTGTGGAATGAGACAGAGGAACATCTATGCTCAGAAAAAGCAGTGATGGCTGGTACCCCTTGGGCTGATGAGATAGAGTATGGAGGTCATGAGAGACAGTTCCAACATTTAGTTTTGTACCCAATCTGTCTCCTTGGACAATCTAAAGATACCTTGTCCTTTCATCCCTGCCAGTTGGAAGGAGTTTTAGGAGTTAGGTGAGTGGTGTCCCTCAGGCCAAAACAGATAGACTTAGCCAGCTTTCTTTATACCTATTGTCTTTGTTTCCAGGGCACACAGAGTCTAATAGCATTAACTACGGTGCTGAATCATCATGATTCAATCAAAGCCATAAATTTGAACCGGCCAATACTGTATAGTGAACAGGTAAGCATCATGGACTTGCAGTAGGGCATAGAAACCCAAAATATTTCAACAAGAAAAAGCAAAGCAATCACACTTATATACTGCCCCATAGTGCTTAGTGCACTCTCTGGGCAGTTCACAAGCTAATTAACATTTTGCCCCCAATATGCTGGGTACTAATTTTACTAACCTCAGAAGGATGGAAGGCTGAGTCAACCTTGCGCTCTGGTCAGGATCGACCTCACAACCTTTTGGTTGAAGGACAGCAGTTTAACCACTGCACCACCAGAACAGAGTTGTGAGGCCAGGAAAGTATGTTGGCAAGAGGAAATGCTGATATTGGGCAGGTGTCATCTAGCCCTTTTAAATTCTATTTTGTTTTTGGATGTGTTAATTTTAGCTTTGTGTGTTATTATATGCTGGTGGAGCCTTTGACACAAATAAAGAAAAGAAAGTAAATACACAACAGAAATAAAAGAATATGTTGATTTATCAATGTGTCTAAAACTTTTATCCCTTGTTCACTCGCCACACAACTTTCTAAGTTATGTAGAAGATCAATTTCCAAAGCATGAAGCTGTAGGCCACCGGCTTCTCAGTATAGTGGTACCTCACATTTGCCTAAGATAAGACTGTGTGAGGCAAGCAATGATCTCTGCCCCAAAGGCCACAGGGCTAGAGACCAACTTGCAGCAGCCTCGCAAAAGCAAGGGTACATTACCAGCGGAGATCTAAGCCTCCATCCCACTTGGCTGTTCTGTGCCTGTTGAGGCTTGGATCTCCGTACCTTTGCTTTTGCGAGACTTTACGACATTACCAGCGGAGATCCCAGCCTCAACAGGCACAGAACAGCCCAGTGGGATGGAGGCTGGGACTGTCTTAGCGTTATCCAAGGTACTAGTGTATGTCTTGTCTAAAACAAGCAGGCCAGTCTATTTTTCTGCATGTATATATTTTTACATTAAATGATACTTCTAAAGTAAAGGCAAAGGTTTCCCTTGCTCGAAAGCCAGTCATATCCGACTCTAGGGGTCAGTGCTCATCTCTGTTTCTAAGCCGAAGAGCCAGCACTGTCTGCTTCTGCAGACGTTTCCATGGTCATGTGGCAGGCATGACTAGACACCGGAGCGCATGGAACTCTGTTACCTTCCCACCAAAGTGGTCCCTATTTATCTACTTGCAATTTCTTGCTTTCAAACTGCTAGGCTGGCAGTTACTTCTACATGTAATAAAATTTACTGCAAAAAAGTTCTGAAGCTCCAGGGGTGTCACAATGGTGTTTGAATGTAAGTTAATGTTGTTGTTGATCACATGTTACAACAGAATTTGGTAGACAAAACGTATCTGATCAAGAGGACAGACAAGTTACCTTTTTGGATTTTAATTCTCTGAATCCCCTACTCAAGGTGTCTGGGGGATTCTGGAGGTTGTAGACAAGTAAAGAAACTTTTATTACCTCTGGTTTGACCTTGTAGTGATAATTAGTTTTTTATCCTTATCTGCAGCACAATGTTTGTTTGTTCTCAGTTTATCTGGCTAAATTTTATTTATGAGGCAGAGGGAATTCCCATTGTCTCTAGAACATCTTATATTCAGGTTGTAATTTTGATATCGAACTTTAGGAAGAGACCACAGTCCACACAGCCCTCATGTTGAAAGCTAACAAGACCCTTGTTGAACTGCATTTGTGCAAACATGAAATGAAGAATTTTGGCGTTGAGCGTCTATGTGAGGCATTATATGAAAACACCTGCCTTCGATATCTTGATCTCAGCTGGTAAGAGTGACTTGACTGCAATTAAAGCAGTGCTGTGGTACCTGCAACAAAAGGTTGCAGCATAGTGTGTTACTTTTTATGACTCCACACACACACATTCTCTTGTCTCCCAAGATTTACATCCTTTAAATATATTTAGTTCTCATTTAACTCTTGTGTGTGTGTTTCTCTTCTTGAAAGGAAGGAAGGAAAGGCCTATTTCTGCAAATCCACCATTCCCCATTTGTTTCCAACAATTCTGTTCAATGTCTCCTTCTTTAGTTTGTGAGATGTTTTGCGAGTTTCCTTAGAACCCGTACTTTGAGAACTGTGGCTGCTGTCATCATATTACCTATTAAAACTAATGCAGCTAAGACTTACTTAACAAATAAGATCTATTTTATTGCATTTAATTTTCAATATTTGTGCCTGAGAAACAATGCATTGACAAAATCCCATTCTGTTTAATATTTTTATTGAAGGGATGTTTTATATCGCCCCACATGGAATCACAGGTTAAGAATGTAGTAGCCCTCAAACCATACCACCAGGGTTTAAAAGGCACTGAACCGCATAAAAGTATTGAACTTCCAACTCCTGTAAGATATACCCTGTTTCCCCGAATATAAGACCTCCTCGTATAGTAAGGCACCCCCCTATTTTTCCCCACCTCGGAAATATAAGGGCCTCCCCAAAAATAAGGCACTCACCTAAATCTTGCCCTGGCGATCCACTGTAACAGCAATAAATGTGTACTGTATTCTTGTTCGTCATGGAAAAATAAGACATCCCCTGAAAATAAGACCTTGTGCATATTTTGGAGTTTTTAAAAATATAAGACAGTGTCTTATATTCGGGGAAACACGGTAGCTACATAGACCATTGGAACGTGGGGGTGGGGACTTAAAATCTTTGGCAACCCTCAAATTTTATTTATTTATTGTATTTCTATACCACCCATTTGGGTGGTATCCCATTCTGGGTGGTGAACAAACAGAGAACAATTAACAACAAAACTGCCACATGTCATGGACAAAACTCCGTTCTCTTGCTAGCTGCAAGGAATAACAGATCAATTGGAGCAATAATGATATGCCTCAAGATATTGTCCTAGGAATAGAGTGATTGCAGCTAATTTACAATTTAAAATGGAGGATCTGGAGAAGTGCATTTTCCTCCCAACCTGAAGGCATGTCAGATGATGTGTTAGGATAACCACACTACTACCTATATGTTTCTCCATTCTTCTTCTAAACTTCAGCAATTTTTGGAATGAGAATTTGGAAACATTCACCACATGTTTTTGCCTAAGCTACCAAGAACTGCTAAATTGTGCAACATATAATATATGCTTTGTCTGTTGTGTCATCACAGAAGCCATCTTAAGAGTGGTGAAAGTTCTCCATTCATTAATGACAATGACTAAATTAGTCTCACATTAGTGGTTCTGGAGTGGAAGTAGAATCTGACCAGGTTTGACATCGCTGTTGCTGCACAGGAAACACCCATATGTGTTCAGAGTATTCAGAGAGTATTCCTTCTGTCAATATATAAGTGCCATGATTTGAATGGCTAATGTACTTTTAGGTACCTGTTCCTTTTACTTCTCTGCTTGTCAGAGTTCCTGGATGCCTGAAGCTAACCCCTACTGATAACATTATGCAACAGACAATGCTGCCAGTGACATACACAGAGGGAGCAGCTAATGGTGACAGACTCTAAACATCTACAAAAAATGTGCATCTAAGCTGCCGGCTACCATCACACCCCTCCTCAGATTAAAATATAAGAATATGTTTTTCAGAACATGTGAATCTTCAAGGAACAGCTGAGAATGTCAGGCCTATAATATGAAAGAGAGAATTACGGGGCTCTTAAAATGGAAGGAATCCCAGGAAAATCTAACCAATAATCATGAGGAGAGTTTGCTTACTTGGAAGCCATTTATTAGGGTCCAGACCAGATTTGGAAAAAAAATCACAAAGTAAACCTGTGGTTTTTGCACCAGCAGTTTTAATGCGAGTTTATGGAGAAGAACAGGCAGTTCCACATCTATTTCAGTGTCCTCTATGCCCTTCAACAAATACTGTAAAGGACCAGATGTTATCTGTCCCCAATACTTGATGTTGCCAACATGCACAAAAAAAGGTGAAAAACACATTACAGTCCTATAGGGCAGTGTTTCCCAACCTTTGGGTTTTGTACTTCAATTCCTAGAAGCCTTAAGTCAAATCCCCAAAGCAATGATCAGTCAATGTATTGACAGGCTTCTGAGAATTAAAGTACAAAACCCAAAGGTTGGGGATCACTGCATAGGTCAGTAATGATGAACCTTGGCGATCTAGGTGTTCTTTAACTTCAATTCCCAGAAGCCCTGATCAGCAGGAGTGCTGACTTAGGTTTCTGGGAATTGAAGTCCAAGAACACCTGGAGTGCCAAGCTTCACCATCACTGGCATAGGGCATTCACCATGAGATTCTACAATGGAAAGAGTGTATTAACCTTGTACAGTGCAACTCAAGAGACAGGTATTTAATACTGGGGAGGTGGTTTCTTTTTAATTCATTATAATCTGGTACCAATTCATGTAATGAGTGCCTATCAAGAGGGCAAGAAGCTGCTTATGACAGACACTAGTCTATGGCTACACTTGGGAAAAAATCCCATCATAAAGAAGATATTAATTTTTCTTGTAAGACACTTTCACTGTTGGAAACAACAATAACAGAATTTGTGGCATTATAAAAGCACATTCTCCATGTTGTTTGGGGATGCAGACTAATGGGTTCTGCGCCTGCGCTAAATCCGAGCGGAGCTGAAAAGCTGATTGGATAAAAGTTTTGAAGTTAGGACCGCCCACCATCCCCAACCACCTCTGGCGCCATTTTGCGCTCTTCCCTCAGTTCTCTTTTTTCCACTGCGCAAGCAGGAACCTGGAAAAAGCTGTGTGTTTCTGTCTGAGATTGCCTCAGAAAACCTTCAATTTTTCTCTATTTGAACAATTTTTCTTGGACCAGGGGACTCGCAAATCCTTGGTCCTCGTGTGGCTGAGGGATTTTCCCTCAGCCGCCGGGGGGGAAAAAAAGACTTTGAGGTAAAAAATTTCCTCAGCAATCTTGTGTCAGGGCCTCCCGGCCGGGACAATTTTTTCAACTAGGCCATCTACTTCGGTGGATGGCCTCCGCAGCGTTTAAGCAGTGTCCGTCCTGCAACGTGAAATTTCCAAGCTCGGATGGACACGTGCGGTGCCTTCGTTGTCTGGGAGAAAATCACCCCGTCCAGACGTGTGCGGTCTGCATGGGCTTCTCTAAGGCCGCCCATAAAAACCGCCAATACCGCCTCCAAACATTTTTAATGGAGGCCGCCTTGGCACCACCACCTCCCCCTTCACGGGAGGCGCCCGCTGCGTCTACCTCCGCTCATTCTTCATGGCCTACAACCGCAGAACCGCTCCACAAGAAGAAGGAGCTGGAGAAGAAGGAGGAGGAGGAGGGGAAGAAGGAAAAGAAGAAACACCATCGGACTTCTTCGACTTCTCTCCCCCCAACTCCGTGCGCGACGCGCCCGTCACCGTCTAGATCGTTGGCCTCCGTTGCCGTCACAGCCACGATTTCGCTGGGCAGTTCGTCGACGGCCTCTCCGGTCTTCATCTCCCCGGATAAGGCCCCAAGTCTACTGCCTCTGCCGGAGACTCCGCCACCACTGCCACCGCGGAGAACTGCATCCTTGTCGACCCCTTCTGTGGCTCCGGCTCCCGAGCCGTCCATACAGTTGAGCCTCATCGCCCCGTTCCTCGAGGCGATGGTGCAGAAGATGGCCGAGCAGTTTCGGGTCCCTCAGCCGCCACCATCGGCTGTTCCGGAGGCACCACCGCTCCGTGAACTTGCTCCGGAGGCGCCACTACTCCATGAGGAGGGCCTGACTCCAGCAAAGAGGCGACACACGGAACAGGCACGGTCGGAGGTCTCTCTCCCTCTGTACCAGTCACCTTTGCCGGGGAGCGATCCGAGGATTGCCAGGCTGTATTGGTCGGACTCGGACCCCGAGGCCTTCTTTCAACCGCCTAGCATCTCGGAGAGGTCAGAAGGCTCCGACGGATTGTCAGACGAGGAGGAGGATCAGCCGCCGCCGGTTGCCGCCAAGAAGTTGCCCGATGACAACATCGGCTCCGTCCACGGTTCGCAGCCAGAGGACCAACGGACCTTCACAGCGCTGATCACCCACCTAGGATCCACGCTCGGGATCAAGGCGGAGGCCCCTCCTGAGGAGTGTGAGGACGTCGTGTGCACCATGGCCGATAAGAAGGAGTTGGTCCCTGTCCACCTGGGCCTTCTCCCTAAAATCGCCAAGGCTGTGTGGCAGAAGCCCGTCTCGTCCCACTCGGTTTCGACACAAGTGGACGGGATGTAAAGATTTCTCTGAGATGATGCCACCTTCCTGCATGTCCACCCGGCGCCCAACTCGCGGGTCGTGAAGGGCGACCAGCACAGGACTCCAGTAAGCAGCACTCCCCTCCCTTCATCGCAGGAGGGGAAGAAATTAGACTCCCTGAGCAGGAAGGTCTATGCCAACTCCTCCCTGTCCTTCCGTGCCACGAACTACACCACGGCCATGGGCGGCTACAACTGTTGCCTGTGGGAGAAGGTCGAGTTTTTCAAGACCAAGCTGCTGCCGGAGCTCCAGGCTGAGTTCGGGTCCATCTGTCAGGAGGGTAACCAGCTAGCCCTCCAACAGATCCGGACTGGGAGGCATATCACGGAGTTGGAAGATAAGAACCTGGCCTCCACCGTCCAGATACGCCGGCACTCCTGGCTTTGCTCGGCCGACCTCCAGGATGAGGTCAAGAAACTGGTGGAGGAACTATCCTTCGACGGCAAGGGTTTGTTCGCGAAAGAGACGGATGTCTCTTTGGGGAAGCTTAAAAATGACATTACCACTATTAAACAGCTCCGTCCTCCACGCCGAGCGTTGGGTCAGTACCAGCCGGACCAACACAGACCTCATCTCAAGGTCCGTCCTACCAGCCTCACCCACAACAGAGGCAGGAGGACTACCCTTGGCACCAGTTCTTCCGGCCGAGACAGCAAGCCTCACGGCTGCGTTACCAGCAACGCCAACAGACTGGTAAGCGGACCGATCAGAGGAGCAAACAACGGGTTTGACTCCTCCGTGACCGAGACTCTACCTTACCGTCCCCTGTGAACTACCTGTCGGTGTGGTCCACCATCACCACAGACAAGTGGGTTTTAAACATCTTAGACTCTGGCTACATGACCGAGTTCAAGAGATGCCCTACTGTCGGACGGGTCCGTGTCACCGATCCGTCTCCACCGCTCCAGGAGGAACTGTCAGCTCTCCTGGAGAAGGGCGCCATAGAGCCAGTCGCAGCGTCGGAGTCTCACGACGGGTTCTTCTCCCGCTACTTCCTCGTGGACAAGAAGGACAGAGGGCCCCGACCAATCCTGGACCTCCACCTCCTCAACAAGCACATCGACACGAGGAAGTTTTGGATGGTAACCCTTCAGTCCATCCTCCCACTGATCAACCACGGGGACTGGTTTGCAGTCATCGACCTGAATAATGCGTACTTCCACGTATCCATCAGGAGGGAACATCGCCGCTTCCTCCACTTCCAGGTGGGCAGCGACGTCTACCAGTACACGTGTCTACCCTTCGGCCTCTCCACCACTCTGAGGGTATTCACAAAGTGCATGGCGTCGGTGGTCGCCCATCTTCGGCTGCAAGGGGTCCAGGTGTTCCCTTACATCGATGACTGGTTGGTCTGCTCCCTGACCAAACGGAGGGCCATGGACGATGTTTCTGATTGCCTGCCACTCATGGAGAGTCTCGATCTGAGGGTCAACTACAAGAAATCGGAGTTGACCCCCACTCAACGCATAGACTACATTGGAGCCATACTGGACTCTCTGGCTCTGAGAGCCTACGCTCCGCCCAAACGTCTGGTGGACATCCGTGCGGTGGTGGCACGGATCCAGGGCAGGCGCCGCATCGATGCTCGGGACGCCCTCCGTCTCTTGGGACTCATGGCATCGCCCATGGCAGTGATCTTGCATGCCAAGCTCAAGATACGGTCCCTCCAGTCTTGGTTCCTTGCCTCGTTCGACCTCGTCAACGACCATCCAGGGAAGTGGCTGACACTAACTCCCGAACTGCAGGACCAACTGAACTGGTGGGTGCTGGACCGCAATGTGGCCATGGGGAAGCTCTTCACTCTTCCCGCACCCACCATGCAGATCACCACCGACACGAGTACGCATGGATGGGGAGCGTGCTGCGGCAGTCTACAGATCCATGGGGTCTGGACTCCAGTGGAAGCCGGGCACCACATCAATTTCCTTGAACTCTTGGCAGTGTGGAAGGCGATGCGGTCATTCAGACTTTCAATAGCGGGCCGCGTGGTGGAGGTCGCCTTGGACAACACCACGACCCTAGCCTATCTCAACAAGCAGGGAGGGATGAAGTCTCTCTCCCTCCTTCATCTTGCTGTGATGGTTTGGGAATGGTGCCTGAAGGTGCACGTCTTCCCGATCGGTGTCCACATCCAGGGCACCCTGAACACGGATGCGGACTTTCTGAGCCGCAAAGGGACGGCAATGCACGAGTGGGAGCTGGACAGATCGGTGTTCGACCGGTTGTACCGCCGGTGGGGCATGCCGGTCCTGGACTTGTTTGCGACACAAGCCAACGCCAAGTGTCACCGTTACTGCTCCCGAGCGGGGATCAATCACGGATCGGAAGGAGATGCCTTCATGGTTCCGTGGCATCAGGACTTCCTCTACATGTTCCCACCGATCCCTCTCATCCAACGGGTCCTCGTACGGATCCGTGCGGAGAGTGCATGGACAATTTTGATAGCCCCGTCCTGGCCGCGTCAGCTGTGGTTCCCTCTGCTTCAGATGCTGACTTGCGACTTCCTTCGCCTGCCCACCGATCCGAACCTCCTCCACAGGGGGCGGCGGTCGGATCTTACATTTGGACTTGCCGAGCCTTCATCTGACGTCCTGGCTTATCCGCCTGACCTAGCGCGGATCCTTGAACTCTCTCAAAAGCCATCCACGCGGAAGTCTTACGATGCCAAGTACCATCGTTTCCTTGACTTTTTAACATCCAACGACTGTACCGTGACTCCGCATCACTGCAGGACATTATGTCCTACCTTCTGCATCTGGCTGAGTCAGGATCCACGTACTCCTCCTTAAAGGTTCATCTGGCTGCGGTGGTTGCCAATGCTCCACCTTCCTCTGTGCTGTCCTCTGCTTTCAGGGACAAGACTGTTAAACGTTTCCTCCAGGGACTGTGCAATGCTTATCCACCTGTCAAGGTACCACCTCCCCAGTGGTCCCTCACTGCTGTGCTCACTGCGCTTACCAAGGCGCCCTTTGAGCCTATGGCCACAGTGGACATCAAGTTTGTGTCTTACAAAACTGCTTTTCTGGTGGCCATTACCTCTGCCCAAAGGGCAGGTGAGCTCGCAGCCCTGAGGTTTGATCCTCCCTTTCTGAAGTTCTACCCCGACAGGGTAGTGCTTCATCCGGACCTTGCATTCCTCCCAAAGGTCCTCACTGACTTTCACTTGGCCCAGTCCATCACGCTTCCAGCATTCTTCTTGAATCCTTCGTCTACACAAGAGAGAGTGTGGCATTCGTTGGATGTCAGGAGGGCCTTGCTGTTTTACACACAAATGACTGTGTCCTTCAGGAGAGCGAAGCACCTTTTCGTTGCTTATGGTGGCAAGTCAAAGGGACAGCCTCTGTCTGCCCAGAGACTATCTAAATGGATCTCGGGTACCATTTACCTGGCCTATGAGATGTCATCTCTGCCACCTCCGCCTCATGTCCGGGCTCACTCCACCAGGACATTGGCTTCATCTACTGCCTTCCTGGAAGGCATCCCGATGTAGGACATCTGTAAGGCTGTTACCTGGTCCAGGTCCTCCACCTTCATCACCCACTACTGGGTTGATACGAGGTCTGCTGCTGATGTCAGACGTGGCAGGTCCATCCTGACGGCTGGTCTCTGATCCTCTTCGGTGATGACCGCCCATCCCTGATGTCAACTCGCTCTCCTCCATCTCAGGACGCCGGATGCCCACCATCCAAGTAAGTGAGCTTGCTAGTCACCCATTAGTGTGCATCCCCAAACAACACAAAGGAGAAAGACAGGTTTCACTTACCAGTAACTGTCGTTCTCCGAGTATGTTGTTTGGGGATTCACATGACCCAACCCGACCTCCCCTCGATGCTGCCGACCTGAGATGGCCCTATGCTTCGCAGGCAGCTCTAGTATCGAACTGAGGGAAGAGCGCGAAATGGCACCAGAGCCGGTTGGGGATGGTGGGCGGCCCTAACTTCAAAACTTTTATCCAATCAACTTTTCAACTCCACTCGGATTCAGCGCAGGCGCAGAACCCATTAGTGTGAATCCCCAAACAACATACTCGGAGAACGAGAGTTACTGGTAAGTGAAACCTGTCTTTCATAATGGAATAGAATTTTATAGATTAGATTCTGCAACTCTGCTTGTATGGGGGTTGAATTTCAGTGTCCAGTTCTTCCTGTAGAAGTTTTTATTGTTAAAAAAATAAATGTATGTGTTTATCTCTTTTCAGTAACAAGATTACTCGAGACGGTGTAAGATTTTTGGGAGAGATGTTGAAACAGAACAACACCCTAGAAATCCTAGATCTTAATTTTAACAGAATAGAAAATGATGGAGCTTTCTATCTGAGTGCAGCACTAACTACACATAACCGGACCCTTCAAGCGTTAGTATATATCCCAATATATGTTGTTATATATTGTTGTAAGAGCAGATATTTGGATTTGGCAACATAGAGTATTTAACTTATGATTCTGACCCAAATGCCCCCGTGATAGTCCACTAAATTTCCTGAGCTAGTGGTGACAACCTTTGCAGGTTGAATGACCCTAATAGGGATCTCAAGGTAAGAAGTGGTTTTACCAGGGATTTGAACTCAGGCCTTTTGAGTCTGAGTCTATCACTATGTCACACTAGATAGTGATAGTCTTTGAAGTACAATTCAAGGGTCTCAATTTGACATCCTCTGCAGCTTTCTAAAGGATCTTAAGATTCCCATTTTGGAGCACCTGCTGTCAGTAACTTGGGCAGGCAGATCAGTTTGATATTCACACAGCTGTGCAAGCAAATGAAAAAAAAGGTATAGATTGCTCTTCTCTCTGGCTGGATGAGATTGGGGTTTGATTTTGAAGAGGGTGATCATGTCAGTCACCTGACCACTATGAATTGGTATGCAAGTAGTTTATTTTATTTATTTATTTATTTATTTATTTATTTATTTATTCTAATTTGTATTGCCGCTCAACTCTGAAGACTCTGGGTTGTTCACAGAAAATAAACCAATCACAGTTTTAAAAAGCAGTAAAAACCCATTAAAAACTACTGACAACAGTTGATTAAAAGAGAGAGTATGTGTTCTACTAAATTAGCCAGCAGCCCGGGGTTACCACGTCACTAGTGCCCCACACCTGCCCTGCCAGCCAGGTTTTTAACCTTTTCCTGAAGGGCAATTGAATGAGCAGGTGCCTTGTGGGCACCCATGTGCCCAGGATTTCTTGAAATCACTTTGCTTGCATTTAGAGATAGGTGTCCTGCTACTTGGACCTATGACAAACCTTTGCAAGTTACTAGTCATAGAATAATTGAGTTGGAAGGAGTCTAGGAAGCCACTGAGTCCAACCCCCTGCTCAACACAGGATTTCAAATCAAAGCAGATATGACAGATGGTTGTCCAATTTTCTGTTGGATACTTTCAGCATTAGAGTGATCACCCCAACCCCACATAAAGTTGCAAGAATTGAGCATGCTTCAGGAAAAACATGACCTGGATAGATTAATAGTCTGAGTAGATTGAAATATGTTGAAATTAACATGTAAAAACCAATCATTACTCAGTGGAACACAACTTTTGCAGACTTGGACTATATTAGAGTGCGTGTGTAGCTGATATTTAGTGCCTTTGCACTGGCTTGCAATGAAGTGCCAAGTTAATTGCCTCATTCCAGCAAGAAGTTGCTCCCCTTGGAAGAAAGCTCTGCATCTTGATGCCGACCAGCTATGCTGATAGGGTGGAGGTCCATTCACATATTCAGGGCAATGACTTTCCAGCTTCTAGGGCTGGGCTGGGATCAGTTTTTGTATTGATAGTGAAGATTTGCATGTGGAGCACAGCAGAAGCTACCTCTATGTAATAGGTGTTCCACATGGTGTCTGTGATGGAGTGAGCAACTTTCTTGTCCTGTTTTAAGCGTTTGTGCATCACCACCATCCAGATGTCCAGCAATAGCAAGTGCCACTCCACATGCAATATTGTTTTTACATGACACAGCCACTACATGGATTCTGTTTCAGCTGGTCTCTGATGTCATGATTATCACTCAACCTATAACCTCAAGACAGGCTTGAAAAATAGAATGGTAGTACAGTAAAAAGTTGGCTGGATAACTCAGTGAGTTACATATCTGGCTGTCGAGTTTAGTTTCCTACCTTGCATCTCAGAAGAGCCAGCTTGTGTGGCCTTGAGCAAGGTCCATAGTCCCAGAATACCCCCAGAAGAAGTGAATGGTAAACCACTTCTGAGTACTCTCTACCTAGAAAGCCCTGAAAAGGGTCACCACAAGTCAGCGCAGCTATTAGTGTAGGTATAATAAAAAATACCAGGTAACATCCTTTTCAGATCTTAGACCTCAGGTGAAGATAACATCAGAAAGGTTTTATAGTGATGAGGGCCAGAATTTTCTTTCTGTATTTCCACCCGGTTTGGTTGATGGGGATTAAACAATACCAAGTGTTAAGAGAAATGTTGGGGTGGGCTTTTAAGGAAAACACAGTATTACTTGTGGCTCATGACATTGTTTATAAGCAGTCCAGAAAAACCTGACTGAGATCCTTTGCCTAACGATTGTCCTTTCTCCCCTTCTGTTTACTAGGTTAGCAGTGACAAACGACAGTATTTCTGGGGAAGGGTTGGTTGCCCTTGCGGAGGCAATGAAAACAAATCCAGTTCTTTCCTATATCTACATCTGGGGAAACAAATTTGATGAAGCCACCTGTGTGGTATGTCTGTTTCCCCCTCTGCTTCCTTAAATAATAAAAGCCCAGGCAAGCAATGGGGAAAAGCTTCTCTTCTTTCCATGGTGTTTGCAGAAGCAGTATTGCTGCTACCCTCCTGCTATGCAAGGCAGGGTCAATGTAGCTGCATTCCACTGCCCACCTTGATGGTAGCATCGTTAGGGTTGGGTGTGTCTTCATCTAACCCTCTGCCACAACCCTGCTTGCTCCAGCCATGGTTTGGTGGAGCTTGGCGAAGTTACTTTTTTAGACTACACCTCTTAGAATCTTCCTGCCAATGGACACATAGTCTGGGAGTTACTGAATGATGCAATCCAGAAAAGACAATTATCCAAGCTCTTGAATTTTAGTGTGCTCTTGCGTGTCAGATCACTAGATCTGGCTCCTACCACAGAGAAAAACAGCCAAGAACAACATTAGTTCAAATCAGGATATTACAAGATCCACATACGGTACTACTTGGTACATTTCTCTGTGTGCTTCTGGACAGCACACCCAATATCTGAAAATCCAGAGTGACTAAAGAGGCAGAAGTGCCACATTACCCATTAAAGTTTTAAGAATTAAGAGACTTTCCCAGATGGGTGTGCAAAGATGTTTGAGGATAAGAAAAGGTTGGTTTCTTTTAACATTAAAACACTTCTCTCCTATTGTAAAGATCTAATGTAGGTAACTAAAGGAGTTAAAGCCAGGACACAATTAACTAGGAAAATAACTTTAACTCCCCGTCCCCTCAAAACCATAAAAGCAACAGGGTGGGGGGCCCTCACCATTCTCAAATTAGTTGTTCTTTCCACTGTCATGGAAGATATATTGTGATGGTGCCTAACTGATCTCTGAAGGGAAACAAGAAGGTCTTGTCTCATGTCCACTGCCAGATTTCATCAAGTTGTGGGAAATGGGAGTAGGATTATCAGATGTTGCTCTCAACATTGTGCAGAAAAAGGAAGTATGGAAAACAATAGTACAGTACTGTACTTATGGTATGTTCACCCTTGCTTTCAAAGCCCAAATGACTTTAAAGGTTAGAACCCACGTTTGGAACAAAGACCAGAAACAAACAGGAACTTGTGCAAGTGAATCACTGCTAGCTATCACTGTACCACAACTGTTCTTCTAGTACAGGGGTGCCTAAACTTTTTGGCCTGTGGGCCAGCCACGTGGTTCGGGGGCTGGTCACTATGGCCTGGGGGCTGGATTAAACGGTGCTTTCTCTTAAACATGTTTTAGTGCTTTTAAAAAGGTGATTCCATATATGTGGGAGGAAGAAAATATGTAAACATCCTTGCCTCATGGTTTTAGTGAATATGTGATTGACTTGCATTGCTGTAAGATCATGGGATGGAATCCCTAAGGGGGAGGGCCAGAGGTGTAACCCAGTGATGCAGACACACCCACACCCACACTGCATTTCCCTTCCCTGGAATACTGTGCAGCCATTCTGCAAAATGTGAGACTTGTGGAAGGAGGGGGGTGGGCGGAGTGCTTTCCCTGGAACCTTAATGGTTAATTTCTGCTTTGAAATGCTTGCTGATCTTTTGATGAACTGTATCCTGTATGTTACAATGCTTTCAATATATTTCTTGAAGAAACTTGGGAGTGGTTATTTGGCCTAATGCTACCTTTTCTACACATATCCAAGGCGTGGGTTGTCCAGCCAGGGAGCTGCAACCCAGAAGAACAAAGGGCCTACCCGAGAGGCAGGTCCCTTTTGTTACACCTGCTCTAATATGTCCCAGTACTCTTAGTTTCTTTGCTCTCTCCTTCTCCTTTCATGCTTCTATCCCTGTATCATTCCCCCAAGTGTGCACCCTCTCTTTTATTTCCCGGTCTAGTTAACCCACATCACATCTCACTGATAGCTCAGGACAGAGCTCCAACTGAACACAGTCCTGTCTGCATATATCTTATTGAGCTCACAGCCACATGACTAGTGCTGGATGGAAAGGTGGCGTGTGTTCTTCCAGTCTTTTTGCTTCCACTGAGACTTGTGGCATGAAACATAGCATAGCCAGGGATAGAGCTCTGCTTGCTGATATGGCCATGCTCCAAGCTAATTGCAGCAACTATAGCCTACCACAGTTGCAGCTATAAAATCCTGATATGTACCTTTTAGATCAGTGATTTTTAATCTTGGGGCAGTCGAGAAAGCAGCTGATTAGCCCCCTTTTTCATCATCACTGCTCTGAAGTAAGAAATGGGGAAGGGTCTTAAATTAGGACATACATAGCAGTTCATTCACAGCTATCTTTTAAAGCAGCAGTTGCACTTATATTAGCTTGCTTGGTCACTCTAACCCACTATTTTTCAAGTTCTACTCCTAGGCTTTCCATATTTGAATTACAGGCTAATGTGCATGAATGAACTTGCAAATAGCTTTTCTAACTATATTCATTATCACCTTCCCATCTCTGTATTTTCTTGTCCTCTTTCATCTCCAGCCTGTCAAAACTTTGTAAATGTTTTGAGTTGTCTTTTTTTAATCGTGTCAGAAGCACACAAAGGTGCTTTCTGGGTTGAAAGTTTTTTTGCTGGAGGAATTTTGCTCGGAGGAACCCGAATGAGGCTCCTTTCATGTCCCCAAGATCTTTTCCCGCTGAACTGGTCCCTATTTATCTACTTGCAATTTCTTGCTTTTGAACTGCTAGGTTGGCACGAACCATACCCTATTTTTATTCACCCTGTTGGGAAAAGAACCTGAGGTTGAAGGATTAAAATAGGGCAAGGTGAGAATCTGCTCCTCCAGTTCCTTTGGAATTACCCTCAACATCCTATGAATGGATATGAGCCTCAGGTCCACCGGCTTGGATCCAGGAAGAGCTTTATGGCAAGAACAAACATTCTTGAGGGCACACAAGAGCAAAACTAAATTAGAAGATGGAGGAAGGAGCTCACTGGGCAAAGAACATCATTAAAGGAGGATATAGCTGAGGAACTCGACCTCCCCCACGTCACTTGGAGGACCCTGAATAGGCTGAGGGTTGGAATCCTTAAATGTAAGACCAACATGCTCAAGTGGAGGTTGCTGGTAGACAAAAAGTGGTGTGAATGTGGATACAAAATCCAGCTCATTTACTGGCCTGCTGATTATTGCCAGAAACATGCATTGATGAGGACTTGTGTTTGGCCAACGACAAAGCCAAGAACGTGGCTTAATTTGGCAGTCCAGGGTTTGATTAGGACACAAAAGAAGAATCTGTCCTTTTATTCCAGTTTTGCAGCCACCCACAACTATTTGTCTCTTTAGGGTAAAAAAGTCTGATCTTGTATTTAATGCCACCTTTTATATTTAATGATCTTGTATTTAATGCCATCTCATTTAATGCCACTATACTGACATTCTGACATCTTACGTTGTAGGCATTTGCCGAGCTACTTCAAACTGGCCGCCTGAAGCCAACATGTACTGATGTTGAACCCTATGTAGTAGATGGATGCACATACCTCGCTGAAGTCTCCCACGGACTTAAAAGGCATTACTACTGGACACCAAGTTTTGGAGAGGTTGAGAACAAAGATGCCAATGCTTCTCTAGCAATAGCTCCTATAACAGCAAACTTGTGAACTTCACTCTTTGCATCTTGGGATTTTATTTTAGTCATTTGTGTCTTTCATGTAAAATTACTATATGTAGTTAAGGTTCGAAGTGTAATCATATTTTCTGAAATCACTTTAGTAAAGCCCTAAAGTTTATATTATTAATAGCATTGAAAGCAATGGAACTAAATTTTATTGTGACTCATCTGTTCCTTCGCTTTTAAGGCCATAAATTTAAACTGTATTGGAAACTTAATTAAACTTAAGATTTAGTGTGATGAAAAAAGTTGTCCTTAAGCATCCTTTAATAAAATTGCGAAGATCTACGTTTATAAAAATAAATATAAAATAACTACTGAGAGTTTGTGGTATGTTTCTTTGGAAATAAATTACATTGGCTTATAATCTTACATATAAGAATCCAGTATGTCTTTTGATTGGGGAATGGATGATGGCGATTTGGAAGGAAGCATCTAGATCAGTGGTGGTGAACCTATGGCATGCATGCCAGAGGGGGCACTCAGAGCCTTCTCTGGGCATGTGTGCTGTAGCCTCAGCACAGAGTTCACCCCATCCCTCTGCTCAGCGGCCCAATGGGAGCACTTCCTCCCCTCAGCAGAGTTCACCCTGCCCCTCTGCCCAGCAGCTTAATGGGAGCACTTCCTCCCTCACCCAGCACAGAAGTTGCCCCACTCCTCTGTTTGGGCACTAGGTCTCTAAAACATTCACCATCACTGACCTAGACACCAAAATTTGATAGTCTTCTACTGTCTTTTTTCTCAACCCTCCCAAGTTTGGAGTTAGGATGCCTTAGCTATGGGCCTTCAAATCACTTTTCTAATTTCCCCAAAATCAGCTGATGGTGGCCTAAGATTTCTGCACAGTACTGTATTTCTAAGTCAATGAAAGCATGCATTTGGAGTGGGAAAGTACATTGTAGCAGTATAGCCAGAAGGAATTTGTGACTCGTGATCTAAAGGGGATTATAAAGGATATGGAGTAAAATACACCATTCAATGGCATATTCAAAGGCACTGCTCTTCAACAGACCCTAAACTGCACAATTTATAGTTCTGAATTCAATGCATGTATCACATTCTTGTTAGTCACTCTTTCCCCTAAAACATTTTCTTATACAATTCTTGACTATGTGGCTACAGGAAGGAGTTTATATAAAAACCCTCAACTTTGGTAGCCTCCAACACAATAAACGGAACTCCTTTGTTTGCTTCTATGACTTCCTATACTCCTGTTCTTCTACAATGAGCTATTGATCACCAATGAACTGGTTCTTGTGTACATCAGTTGATTACACTATATTGTAAAAGAACTGCTTTCACCCATGGCAGTCAGTGCTTGCTCTTGCTTATAAAGGTGTGTGAAGCAGATCTTTGGCAGTTTTAACTCCCCATTACTATATGTAGAATTAGAACAGGAAGATTCTCTTAGAAATCAGCCTTTTCTAAATCTGACTAAATCAGTGCCTCTCTAAAAGCTCAAATTCAGAAAATGAAATCATTTTAAAGCAGACTACATGTCTTTTGGATGTACTTTTTACTATTTTGACAACCAAATGGGAGAACTACCTGTTGCTAATAAATCAATAAAAAGGTGGCACTTCAACAGTGAAGGATATCCACTGTTAAATAAAACATGTCCTTTTGATTAAAGATTTACTGAGGAAGTATTGTGATGAGCCTTTGCAGAATGTTTCCATCTAAATCAGCAACACTAGAAGAAATTTTACAAAACATTTTTATTCAGCGTGACATAGAAATATCACAAGCTAAGTATGTACACAAACCCCCACAAAAAACTATAAAAAGCAGTAGGCAAGCTCTTTCTTTATGAAAGCAGAGAAAGAAAAATGTTTTGTATGTTCATAAAAATACTTCATACACCATATATACCAGAAATGACTCAAAGTAGCTTCTCAGAGAAAGCCCACTGCCCTGGATTTGCTGTCAAAAGTAATGGTATTCCAAACAGAAGTTTTCAAAAGTAATTTAAGCTAGGTTTCCTCAACCTACTGCACTCAGGAAGGCTGTTTAAAACATCATTTTCCAATGTGAAGATATAACTGCACATTGGCCTTAATGACACTCTATGAACAAGCAAACAATTTGGATGGTTTATTACACAACATACACTTTCACCTCTAGACTATAGTAGTAGTAAATTCTACATAATGAATGTGGGTAACATACTCCAGTAGGTTCCAGGGTGTAATCTTTATAGAATCCACTAGTTCTTGCAGTATAGGCTATGATGTATATATTTAAGCAGACATTACATATCTTGGTAGAGTCCAAAGTTTCTGCATATCACATTAAGCATTTTATCTTGAAAACAAAAAGGACTGTTATTCCATTATTGCTGCAGTTTTTTTCAGCTTTCTCAGGCTGAGTATGATATGAAAGAGAGACAAACATTGGACTCCTGAAGTCTTTTTATGTACAAAAAGAGATAAATGAGCTCTAAATAGTAAAACATCTTTATAAATATTAAATAGCTAGGTAGAGACTGGTAGAAATCTAAGAACAGTCTTTTTATAAAGTCTGAAACAATGTTTGAGAGTGACTGAAGCAAAAACAAATGGAAACATTTCTATGAAATGCATATACTAAACTGTACGGGCTGCCTCTTTTCCACAGCTGGGAGTTATATTTTGAAGCAGTATGTCCAAAGTTAGCATCATAAATTTGTGCAGAAGAGATGTGGCCTCTGGTGTTACTAGAAACTTGGTAATACCAAGATTATACCAAAAATTCATTTTTCAATCTCCTATAATCAGAAGAGCAAGGGGGTGCTAAAGAAGTGGGTAAATATGAAAAATAAGATACAGTAATACTTCGGATAATGCTAAGATTTGGTTCCACAAGTCTTGGTGTTATCCGATTTTTAGTGTTATCCTATGCATGTTAAAATCCTATGGGATGTATCGGATGTTAAAGCTCCATAGAGATACATTGTAACCACACAGGCTTTAGCGGTTGTTATCCAATCCATCCCATAGGACCTTAACGTTATTCGATCCAATTCTCCTCCCCAGATTACTTAACGTTATACGATTTTAGCGTTATCCGAGGTAAACGTTATCCGAGGTATTACTGTACTGTACATATATCTAATCCTTTGTATAACATACGCACAATATTCTTGCACCCCCTCAACAGACGATCAGAAGAAACAGGTGCAAATCATCGTACAGCTATATATAGGCTATCCACCTCCTGCCTTCTCCCAACCAAAGCAAAGGGATAGAAGATGTTATATAAGACCTGACAGCATTGATAATGTATTCAGGTGGCAAATGAGGAGGCATACTCAAAGCAGAAAGAAGTACAAAAACTACTGTGTTGGGAATCTCTAAACTGAAATGTGACCACTAAAGCCCTTTCATTGCTGCGAGCTGGGTCATTTGCCAACATCTTCAAACTTTTCCTCTATTTCAACTTCACCATCCTACTCATCCCAAAAAGAGATCAAATACTTTGAGAGTGAAGTCAGAAAGCCCCTAAAAAGCACTGCAAACAACAAAGCCAGTGGAGATGATGGTATCCCAGGGGAATTTTTCAAAGCCCTAAAAGATGATGGAATCAAATTATTGCATTCTATATGCCAGGAGATTTGGAAAACACAACAATGGCCACAGGATTGGAAAAGATCAGTATACGTTCCAATCCCAAAAAAGAGTAATGCCAAAAAATGTTCAAAATATCAAACAATTGCTCTCATCCCACACGCTAGCAAGGTTATGCTCAAGATAATACAGGATTGACTTCAGCAGCACGTGAAGAAAGAATTATCAGAAGTGCAGGCGGCGTTCAGAAGAGGTAGGGGGACTAGAGACCACACTGCCAACATACATTGGATCACTGAGAAAACAAAGGAATATCAGAAACAAGTCTACTTCTGTTTCACTGTCTACACCAAGGTCTTTGACTGTGTGGACCACAACAAAATGTCGCAAGTAATTAAAGAGATGGGAATACCAGAACACCTTATGTGCCTCATGAGAAATCTGTACATGTCAAGAAGCAACAGTTAGGACAGAATACGGAATGATGGAGTGGTTAGGAACAGGAAAAGGAGTAAGACAAGGCTGCATTTTGTCACTGCTTATTCAACTTATACAAAGAGCACATAATGCGCAATGCAGGGTTGGACAAATCACAAGTTGGGATCAAAATTGCTGGGAGAAACATCAACAACTTGAGATACGCAGATGATACCATGCTAATGGCAGAAAGTGAGAAAGACCTAAAGCTGCTGCTGCTTGGGTTGAAAGAAGAGAGTGCAAAAGCTGGCTTGAGACTCAACATCAAGAAAACCAAGATAATGGCAACAGGCCCCGTCAGTCCCTGGAGAATAGATGGGGAAGAAGTAGAAGCAGTGACAGATTTTACTTTCTTAGGATCAAAGTTCACTGCAGATGGAGATTGCAGCCATGAAATTAAAAAGTGACTGGTGCTTGGGAGACAAGTATAAGAAACCTGGGGAACATGGTTAAAAGTAGAGACATCTCATTACAAACAAAAATTCACATAGTCAAAACAATGGTATTCCCGGTGGAAATGTATGGTTGTGAGAGCTGGACCATTAGGAAAGCTGAGTGCAGAAGAATAGATCCCTTTGAAATGTGGTGTTGGAGGAGAGTTTTGCTGGACAGCAAGGAGAACAAATAAGTCGATCCTAAAAGAAATCAACCCTAACTGCTTCTTAGAAGGTCAAATAGTAAAGATGAAGCTAAAGTATTTTGGACACCAAATGAGAAGAGAGGATTCACTTGAGAAAGCCTTGATGCTGGGAAAGGTGGAGGGCAAAAGGAGAAGGGGGCAGCCAAAAATGAGATGGCTAGATGGTATTGTAGATGCAATGGGCACAAAGCTGGGTGAACTGAGGAAGATGGTGGAGGACAGAGGTGCCTGGCAGGCAATCGTCCATAGGGTCCCAAAAGGTCGGAATCGACTGTGTGACTGAACAACAACAAAGCTGCCCAAGACCTATAACTGCTATTTCATTACAGTATGGTGAAAATTTACTAGTCCAGCCCATGGCAAATACTGGCTTTAAACTACTTCTCATCTAGATGTGAGAGGTTTCCCCTGTGACAAATGGCTAAGTATTAAATGAAAGATAAAGGGCAGATGTTTAGATTGAATTTTTCAGTGATATTGTACAAGTTATGATGATGATACTCAACCAGCTCAGCACTATTAGCATAATCACTAATCTGTTCAAATCACTTTCAGTTTGCATATTGAATTAAGTATTCTTAGTGCAAGAAACCTCTGTGCCAGAAGCACAATTGTGGAATTAATAAATATATCAGATACTTTTTGCCCACTGATGTGCAATTTCAAGATTGCTTACAGCAGCTAACAACAATCTTCCATACTACATATTGAGAAACATAAAGTATACTGACATAGACATGGAGCTGCCTGTTCTCCTCACTCACAAAAGACTGTCAATGCAAAACCCTCTTCTTAAATTCACTTTCGCCCAGCCCACAGCTTCTTATGCCATGTAAGCCAGTATTCTATTTAAGCAAGGGCTGTGCTTTTCTGGAGTGCCATCCTTTTAAAATGGGCAGTTCTTTCCTTCCACATTAAAGTCCAAATAGTCTCTGCTGTTCCTTTAAGATTTACAGATGATCTGGATGTTCTAGGGGGAAATTATTTTCTTGATTTTAGTTGGGGAGGAAGGCAGAACATTAACTGAAGAATGGATATGCATTTGATGTAGATGCTTTGAGTCTTTCACTATTAGCTGCTACTTCCCTCCATATGTTACTAGATATAATGCCTACTAGGTACCTTACTTTACACTGAAGGGGATGAAACAAGAGGAACAGGGACTGTTAATTTTTATTGTGCTCATCTGTGTCCTTCTAGAAGATATCTTACATGATCAAATTGGAAACAAAATCCTTGACCTTTGCAAATTTTAGTGGCTCTACTGAGTCAGTTCTTTAATAAGAATAAGAGGAAATGGAAGGTGGAGGATGCAAAATGCAGTGACACTTTAAAAATTAACAAATTTATTTCAGTGTTAGCTTTTGTTAATCAAAAAAAAAGACTAACACAGTGTGTCATTAGCAATGAGAGCTTTTGCGGATCAAGTCCATTTCGTTGAATGTTCAAATATATATAAAGTCATATTTAAGACACCTCAACATTTCTCTCTCTTGGCTTTCTTTTGTCCAATATGCTCATACAGACTAACATAATTACTTCTTTGAGTACTTGTAACTAGGACTTCCTGGGAGAAATTCTATTGTATTGAGACTTTGCATCGTAAGTCATTATGACATACAGTAAAACCTCAGATAACGTTAAAACCTGGTTCCACAAGTCTTGGTGTTATCCGATTTTTAGTGTTATCCAATACATGTTAAAATCCTATGGGATCCATAGAGATACATTGTAACCACACAGGCTTTAGCAGTTGTTATCCGATGCATCCCATAGGATCTTAATGTTATCCGATGCAATTCTCCCCCCCCCCCCAGATTGCTTAATGTTATGCGATTTTAGTGTTATCCGATACTAATGTTATCCGAGGTATTACTGTATATTTGTTCTGTAACACCAAACCAAAAGTTGTTTCAAAACTCCATATTCTCCATAGTGTTTTCTCAAAAACAATTACCAGAAAATTAATCCAGTGCCTATTATACTTACCATTCACAGAAATTCTAATCCAGCCTAAAACACCTGAATAGTCAAAAAGACTGTGTTTGTCACTATTCTGTCATAAAAAGTTTAGGAAAAGTCCACAATATAGTAAAGGGAGAAAGTTGGGCTCCTCTATAGTATGAATTTTCTTTTCACTTCTCTCTTTATAAAAGTCTGAAAACTCAGGGGAATTGATAGTAAGATTTCCAGTCACACAGTTTTAACATACTACAGTTCTTCTAGCTTCTTCCCATCACTAGCAGAAAGAGCAATTATGCAGATGCTCAATTTACTTGAATTACAGAATTTAGCTTTACTTAGTAGACATTTTTGTTACTTGGCTCTACAGTCAATCACATCCTGCAGATGCATACAAGCACTGCTAATTATAGAATAAGACATTAGAATAGCTGGTTTTCTAATTTTTATGTTATTTTCACTCTGAAAAAGGTTAACAGAAGTAACAGATGGAGTATTAGGGACTAAAACATTGTGGCCATATAAAACTGCATGGAGTCCGAAGAAGCTCTCTAGCATTAATAAATGAGAATGCTTAACACAGGGGTTGAATAAAAATAGAAAATTGTTCCTAGAAAATACAGTACATCTTGACTAAGCTCAATCATTGGTTACCAACTGGACTACAGTTCCCTGAAATCTTGGCCAGCACAGGCAATGGTGAAGGTTTCTGGGAATTTTAAAACACGAATGTCTTGGTCTAAAAGTCTGTAAACCACTCCTCTAGAATAATAAAATGTAACGAGAAATTGCTTTAATTATCGCTAACCTAAAACCAAAAATGAAGTCCAGATCAGTCCCAGCTTAACGACTATATTTGCTGCTGCCACCCATGCTAGAGTGTGAGACTAATACCTGGTAGACTCAAATTCAAATTCTCACTCAGTCCCAAGGGTTCGTAACAGGTAGGATGTCAGTACAACTGCTGAAGGAAAATAAACTGAGGTTCTGAATACCCAGTGATAGTGGACCTTAGAAGGCTGTCCGATGAGGGTGACTGGCTATCTGTAACAGGCAATAGCACTTGATGATCTTCTGTTCCAATGGGGAGAGGCAATGCTATGTCGGAAGGTTTTACGTCTCTGGACTCCAGCAAAGGGCTCTTCTCGCCTGGAATTGAGTCTTGATCATTGAAAGAATGGTCAAGTGTAACAGATTCCTGGAGGTTCTCAGAACCTGTACAGATAAACACAACGTAAGAGTGTATTCATTCTTTAAAACAGGGATTCTCAACCTACAGTTCGCATGTTGTACAGTATTTTATTGAATGTTGTGAGCCGCCCTGAGTTGGTTTTCACCAAGGAGGGCGGCATATAAATCGAAATGAATGAATGAATGTGCCCCCTACTGCCTTCAACACACCAGGAAGTGTAATGTGGTGGAGGAAGGGCAAAATGGCCAACCAGCCCCCGAAGCTGTCTGAAGGAGTGTGACCCGGCCCCTGGCTTAAAAAGTTTGAGAACGCCTGCTTTAAGACAACGATTTGCACATTAGCATTTACTTGTGATGGGATAAAAATATACATATGACTTTTCCCACCCCAACAGATAAACTGAATACATTGTCCACTATCATTAATCTGTAGGACAAAGGCAAAATATAATACCTTCCTCAAAAATAGCATTTTTTAAAAAATGAAAATTGATTTGCTGGTCACGTATGCTTTTTTAAAGAGGCTATTTTGGATAGGGATGGCCCCAAAAACTAACATGCTAACCGTCAATCAGATCTCACAAAAGCTTGTAAGGACAATAGCCATTTTCAAGTAAATAAAAGAAAAGGTGGGGAACTGGATGAGTTCGAAGGGGTGTAAATATATTCGATTAAACTGGAGGAATGCAAAAAACAGTCTTAGGTCTCACAAAGTTATTCCCCTACCCCATACTTTTGGCTCTTGTATTGGGATCTGATGAATATTTTATCTGAGATAATTACCAATAAAACTTCACAATAATTATACGTCAAAAGGGTGGGGGTGGAGCATCAGGATTTTAGAAACGCACTTAGGTGGGACATGGCAAAAAAAACAACAAGTATATGGCTCTTTACTCTATGCATCTAGAACAGGGGTTCTTAACCTTTTCAAGCTGCGGGCCAGACCACACCCCCTCAGACAGCTAGAGCAGACTGGACTGGTGGTTCCCCCACCTGTTAACACTGCCGTAAAACATTTCTGCAGCTATCATAAATGCATTTATGACAGCTGCCGGTGCATTTACAGCTGTTTTAAACATGTTTACGACAGCCGTGGGCACATTTATGGCTGTCGTAAATGCATCCGCTTTTGCTTCTGGCGGTGACTTGGGCCACATGAAATGGTTCTGCAGGCCGGGTCTGGCCCACAGGTTGAGAACCTGTTCTAGAAGTACTCAACATTATTTCAAATAACAAGCTCCTACCTGTATGAACCTTCGCTTTGTGTTTCTTGAGGTTTTTTATATCTGTGTAGGAATTTCCACATAACTCACATATAAATGGTCTTTCACCTAAAAAAAAAAAAAGAACAACAGCTGTCAGTTCCACAGATATACAGTGAAAATCTAAGCACGTGTACTTCAGAGAAAGACTCCCCAAGTTAAATGTGATTTGTTTTCCAACAAGTTAGTAATCTGACTACTGGAGAATACAGTGGTACCTCGCTTAAAGAGCATAATTCGTTCCATGGGATTTATTTATTTATTTATTTACTTGAATTTATATACCACCCTCCTCGCCAGGGCAACCCACGGTGGTTTACAGCATCATAAAACCAAAACCAACCCAACTTCAGGTTTCCAGTTATAAAAATCTTTAAATTATTAAATTATTAAAAATACAGTAGTAAATCACAAATTAAAAGCTGATCTTAAAAATAAAAATATTAAAAGACTAACAGACCAAAGGAGAGATAGAGTTCAAACTAGCCAGCAAGCTGGGCTCATTGTACTATCAGGACCCCACACCTGCCCTTTTAAAATAACACTGACAAAAATCTAATGGGACAAGGCTTTGAATGGAACATGTTTTGATGCCACTGAATATCCAAATACATTGCTCTTTAAGCGAGTTTGCTCTTTAACTGAAATGCCATTGTAAGTGACCAATTGTGACTTCTGACAGGGAGGATTGCGAACCCTGATTTAGTTGTTAACCGAGTTTTTGGTTGAGTTTAGTTGTTAAGCAAGGCGACCACTCAGAGAAAATTCTGCTATTTAAATGAGTTAGTCTCTAAGAGAGCCGCTCTTTATGTGAGGTTTTATTGTACTCCCTCTTTAAAGTCTTTCCTTATGCTAAAATAGAATGCTTGTTTGATGGTCACAGTTTTATGAACTAACTTAAGATCTGGTTAAATCATCAACCAGAAATAAGGTCTACTAAAGAGGGATTCTCCCAATCATGTGTATTTTTATTGCTGAAGTGGTAATGGTGGTGGGAATCAGACCACGATCTCACACTTAAAAGACCTCTAAATTTCACTTACCTGGTCCAGGATATTGTCTCAAGAGAATAAATGGCTGCCTAAGACCCATGTTCTGCTGTTAACATACAAAGGTGCTGCAATGCTTTCTAGAAGTTATAGTCTTGCTACCATTCAGTTTCTATAGAAAGCACCTTCCGAAGAATTGTGATGCCCAGGAAGCACTGTGGCAGCTTCTCTTTTTTGTACATTAAAAACAGAAAGTAGGCCTGAAAAAGCCAAGCAGCCTCCATGACATCGCCCTGATCTGGGGGCATGTAATATAGCTACTGTATCTGTTAGGCTGGGTCTGTGGTCTGGAACATTCAGAATGGAACACCTGTAACTACAGTTACCTATTTGGCATATAACCACAACTAAGCCTAGAAAGAGTAACACATAAGAAAATCCATGCCTGAAAACAAACCTGTGTGAGACCGGAAGTGTTTGCTGAGCTCCCCTGAAGAAATAAAACTTTTTCCACAAATGCCACATATATATGGTTTCTCTCCTAGAGAGAAAAAAGAGCTGATTAAGTCAATATGGAACCTAATGACAGCCAACATATAAACTTCTGGAATCACAAAGACACAAGCAGAGCTTAGTCCTCTTCTATTAGAAGGCTTTAGCACAGGGATTCTCAACCTGTGGCCCATGGGCCAGATGAAGCATGTGGCACCATTTCATGTGGCCCCCCACCGCCTCCACCACACCAGGAAGTGCCATGTGGTGGAGGAAGATCAAAATGGCTGCCCGGCCCCCGGCTTTAAAAGGTTGAGAACTCCTGCTTTAGCAGATAAAAGCATATCTACCTCATCATTTATGTTGCCCATCTTAAATATTTGTTTTGATACCGGCTGTGCAGTTCTTTTTACACCAGAAGTAGGGCACATGTGCCCCCCCCCCCCGTTGGATTGCAGCTCTCATTATCATTGATCACCTGTTGGTATTATGGGAGTTAAGAGTCCAAAAATATTTTCTGGACAACAAATTCCCCATCCTTAATTTACAGTACAGTAATACCTCGGATAACGCTAAGACTTGGTTCCACAAGTCTTGGTGTTATCCGATTTTTAGTGTTATCCGATGCATGTTAAAATCCTATGGGATGGATCGGATAACGTTAAAGCTCCATAAAGATACATTGTAATGGCACAGGCTTTAACGGTTGTTATCCGATCCGTCCCATAGGACCTTAACGTTATTCGATCCAATTCTCCTCCCCAGATTACTTAACGTTATGCGATTTTAGTGTTATCGGAGGTATTATTGTATGTAATTGTCCCACAGAATCATACTTATTCATTCCTCTAACCCAGAGATGAAGAATTTGCAGCCTCTGAGCTGTGTGCAATCATCCAAAGATTTATTTTGTTTTGTTTGGTGGCTCAAATCTATATTCTTGCCAGGTTATCCTGCCAGGGTAATAGAGTAGACCATACTGCCAGCGACTCAACGCTGAGTGTCAGGTGATGGTTAACTAACCTGACCACCCTGAGTACTAATGGCCTTGGGTGTCAAAGTCCACAGAGAAGGGTTATGGTCCCCTAGTGGATTAAATACCACTTGAGTCAATCTTGATGGAGGTCAGCAGCTTCATCAATACTGGCCTGGAACTGAGGAGGACTTTATGAGACAAAAGAGCTCAGGACCAGAAAGTGACTCACGGAATTGGATCAGTGGTAAGGGTGTCATGCTGTGATGTGGAAAGCAGATGAAGGGACACTGCATTATATTCTCCGGACAATCTTCAAGGCTGATCATCACGATGATCGCCAATATTTGGAATCAGATACAGTACAAGAAAAATCTAGAAGAATTTTGTCTTAAATAAGGGTGTCCTCTCCAAAAAAATTAAAGGCTTTTTACAAAACTGGAGATGGAATCCCATTTATTTCCCAGTTTGCTTTTTGTGATAGGTGTGATGGAAATGTGATTGATAGGTAATGTAATGTAATATATGAAACCTGCATGTGTGTCAGAAAAGGGTACATGTGAGAGAAATGAAGAGGCGTAGCGAACTTGCAAAAGACAGGAATGTTATGGTTAAGTGTTATCACCAAGTGCAAGAAACTGAGAGGCCATGAAAAGAAGCCAGAAGATGCAGCGTGAAATGGGAAATATTTTGTTGTGAGATTGTTATGTGAAAGAGTACATTGTTTTGAACTGAGAATGATTGGATTGGTTAATTCTAATCAGCTGGAGAAGGAATGTGTTTTAGTTATGTGTAAAATGAGTTTGTGGTTAGTTCAAGAGGAGATTGGAAGAGAGTGAACATGCAGTCATGTAAGATTGATAGAAGGAACTACAAATGATTACCAGGGTGATTTTTTTTTGGGGGGGGGGGGACTCTATTGATTATCTCTAATATATTTTGATTAGTGGTTTTTACTATTTTTGTCTTTGATACTGAAACTGTATACCTATGGAAGAACTTTATGTTTTTACACCCAATAAATGAAACTTTATACAAGCAAGTGTGTTTATTCAAGGGGATGAGAAGAGAGTGCTGCCAGGCCCTTATGGATAGGTCATTACTACCATAATATTTATTTGTTCTCACATAGAGGTGGCTTAAGCAAAAAGCTTTACCTCAGTGAGGCTAGCTGGACATTACTCAGCCAGGTGAAAGTCTAAACAGAGTTTCCAAGTCCAGGTTTGTCCATCCACTTTGGGTCTTAAGGCCTAACAAGGTGTATTGGAGGGTGTAGGGTCCGGTTTAGTACGATCGTTGTCAGGTAAAAGAGTTGGTTACCTGAACTGTATCATCACAATAGGTACATCATCCCTCAACCTCCAAAGTTTACTCACTGTGGAGCTAAGACACCAGGGCCTAATAGACTTGCAGCAGGTTGAGCTTCTGCATAAGACTCATCATTTGGACTTTATACCCGCAAAACATGTTGGAATAATAGCAACCTTACATTCACAGCATGAAGTATCAGCGGTAAAGGAGCTTTACAGTATTGCAGCCAAAATTTGGCTCATGATTTCAGTTTGATCCTCATGGGACCTCCATGGTTGGTAAATTGAGCACCCTGCATATCAGGGGCAAAATAATAAGTTACCTATAAACCACCCAGAGATTCAAGCACGATGGGGCAGTATATAAGTGTAATTGCTATTGTTACCCCTGAAGTGATTGTTTTTTTTTTGCCAATAATTTGACTGATAAAGTTCCTTCTCCACCTCTGGCATTTGAAGCAAACAACAAGGATTGAGAGTCTTTCACATTTTGAAAACTCTTTCCTTTTTTTTCCTTTTAACTGTCACTGATGGTAACTTTAAATAAAGATATCCTTTTTCTACTTCAAATATTTCCAGAATGATTTTATCATACAAAGTGCTAATTTGTGTGCAAAAAAAGTGCATGTTTCTTTGTGTTGTTGTTTTTTCTTCCTCATACCCTGCCAACAAGAGGGAATCACCAAAAGGAAAAAACCCAAACTAAAACATGCAATCTATCTTGGGAGCTTACTTTAGGCTTTCATGACTCTTGCTTCAAATCTTAAAGCACCCATTATTTCCAGGCAGACTAACGAGGCACAGGCTCCCATCTATCACTGTTAGGTATGGTCAGTGTGCTGGTATAGGTGAACACAGGAAGTTAGACATGCCATTAAGTGTTCTTCTCAATTATCAGATAGGAAATAATTAACAGGGCTTCTCACCTGTTCTATTTCCCAGTGCTGAGAAAACCAGCAGGTCCCACTATGGGATTTCCGCATAATATTCTATGCTCCTCTAATTTTCTTGACTAAACCAATCATCCAACATGTCCTCACCTGTATGTTTTCTTGAATGCGTGATAAGTGAACTTGAGACAGCAAAAGCTTTTCCACAGGTGTCACAGACATAAGGCTTTTCCCCTGTGTGTCGCCGCACATGATACGTAAGTGTGCTTGCCTGTGCAAATCGCTGCCCGCACCTATCACAGACATATGGCTTCTCTCCACTGTGCTTCCTAAACAAAAGCAGCAGTTAGAATCAGCTAAAGATCTAATCTGGGCAACAACATCCTTCATCAAACAAGTCAGTTTTAGGTAAAGCCCTTTTCTCTTACCTGGCATGAATTTTCAAATTGCTGGAGGTTGCAAACTGCAGGTTGCAGGCATCACACTTGTATGGCTTCTCCTCGCCATGATGCATTCGGCTATGAAAAACCAGCTGGCATTTCTGAGCAAAGCCTTTATCACAAAGTTCACATTTGTATGGCTTTTCACCTGTGGGAAGAATTTATCTTCTTACTTTAGCCATGTCTTGTAAAGACTGGGAAAGAAAACATCAAAACTACAATAACATACTCAAGGAAAAAGGCAAAGTTCAAAATGAAGGGAAAAGCATACCAAAAATGTCTTGGACAATGTGTCTATGTCCAAGGCAGCAAAGCTAGGCTTGAATTAACCCTAGTATTTACTCCAGTCTCTTCATAGGTATTGACAATTTTATACACTAGCAGGAAATCCCTGGCTTAAATTTTATTTCAACTATGAACTCACCAATAACCTTTATGGCAATATTAACATTTAGCAAACAACTGCTAAACACACCAATTATCAGTGACAGACAAGACACCAAGATTCTCCAACCATACAAAGTAATGTGATTAACAACTGACAGAATGTTGAAAAATCTCTTGCTGCAAAATAGTCTTAATAAATGCTCAGGAGTTAAATCCTACATATTTGACTTACTCTTCACTTAGAATACTGTCAGTTTAAAACATTTTCATGTTCCATGTAAGTAAGTCATCTTTCAATTGGGCTGTGGTATTTATCTAGATGTTGCTTTAAATTCCAAGGAGCAGTTGTTCACTATTAACATTCTCATGTCCTCATTCAAATTTCCAAAATGCACTTCATGTTCTTCCAAGACTGATGGTAAAGCAAGCAAAACACTGGTTATTTGATGTCCTTGTTAGCTTCATGAAGACACTGCAGGAAAGCCTGCTCAGAAGCACATGATTTCAGTGGCTGTAATCCAGTAGTAAGTTGTGACTAAAGTGAACCAATTAATCAGTGGAGATTTTATGAATCGACGGCTATATAAATTCTGCTGATTTAATTGGCTCACTCTACTTACAACTTACAATTTTGGATTCCAGCCAGTTGTTACCTCAAAAGTGAATAAAAAAAAAAATCAAACATTAACTACTATCATATAACTGTTGTTACTCAAAACAATTATAAACTATGTCCTATTTCACTGCAACATCATGACATTGAGGTGATCATGAATTCTGAAAAGCTATACTAGGAGAATACAAGTTTCAAAAGGCTTAAGACTCTAGTAATGCTTCAAGTACAGGTTCAGAGGGTCAAAAACCATTCTAGCTAACTACGAGATGGCTTGTCACCATAAAAATGGCCGCCAAGTTACAAACCAGCCACATCAATCATGCATGACTGATATCACTGTTATTGTTGTTCAGTCGTAGTCGATTCTGACCCTTTGCGACCCCATGGACCACTGTCCGCCAGGCACTTCTGTCCTCCACCATCCTCCTCAACTCGCTCAGTTCTGTGCCCATTGCATCTACAATACCATCTAGCCATCTCATTTGGGGCCGCCCCCTTTTTCTTTTGCCCTCCACCCTTCCCAGCATCAAGGCTTTCTCAAGTGAATCCTCTCATCTCATTTGATGTCCAAAGTACTTTAGCTTCATCTTTACTATTTGACCTTCTAAGGAGCAGTCAGGGTTGATTTCTTCTAGGATCAATCTATTTATTCTCCTCGCTGTCCAGGGGACTCTCAAAACTCTCCTCCAACACCACATCTCAAAGGCATCTATTCTTCTGCGGTCAGCTTTCCTAATGGTCCAGCTCTCACAACCATACATTGCCACAGGGAATACCATTGCTTTGACTATGCGAATTTTTGTTTGCAATGTGTTGTCTCTACTATTCACTATATTTCCCAGGTTTCTCATCGCTTGCCTCCCAAGAATCAGTCGCCTTTTTATTTCATGGCTGCAATCACCATTTGCAGTGAGCTTAGATCCTAAGAAAGTAAAATCTGTCACTGTAGATTATTTTATTATCTACCTGGATGTATCATAGGTGAAACACATAATGAATTCTACAGGGTTGGACTAGAGCTATGAAGACTCAGGTTTAAATCCCCACTTCGTTATGAAACTCATTAGGTAACCTTGGTCCAATCCTCTCTGTCAGCCAAACCTCGCCCACAGGGTTGTGAAATTAGAAATGAAGATGAAATTGACTGATGTTGCCTTCAGCTCCATGCAGGAAAGACAGAATACAAAAATGACAAATAGATAACTTGTACCAAATATGGACTGGACCAGGAAACACATTCAACAGTTTCCCTAACAAGCTGTTTATCTAAAAATCTATTCAAAAGGAAAAAATGTTGTTTATGCTTTTTTTCTCTGCCTGAGGCAAAAGCAAAACCAACGTCTTTACCAACAAAGACCTGTACAACTTGCAGGCTGGCAAGCTGAAGGCATCTCAACAACCCTATACACAAGCTTGACACAAGCTTGATAAAAACAAAAAATGGAGTATAACCAACAGTAAACATTCTGACAATCTATACCTGATAAGGTTTAGGAATACAGTAATACTTCGGATAACACTAAGACTTGGTTCCACAAGTCTTGGTGTAATCTGATTTTTAGTGTTATCCGATGCATCTTAAAATCCTATGGGATGGATCGGATAATGTTAAAGCTCCATAGAGATACATTGTAACTGCACAGGCTTTAGCGGTTGTTATCCGATCCATCCCATAGGACCTTAACGTTATTCGATCCAATTCTCCTCCCCAGATTACTTAACGTTATGCGATTTTAGCGTTATCCGAGGTAAACGTTATCCGAGGTATTATTGTATGGGAGGATGTCTAGATACCACATCAGGACTTTGCTCTATCTACTTTACTCTTGTTTTCCTGGGAGAGATGGGTGAGCAACCTATGTGGTCCTTCAGATGCTGTACTGTAATTCCCATCATCTTTGGCTAACCTGGCCAATGGTAACAGACAATGGGGCTTACAAGCCAACAAAATCTGAAGGCCCAGCCCTGGAATAAACAAATGGTGTACACATATGATCTTAATCATAGGCCAAGAAGCAAATATAACAGTAGTACAGATAGCTTGATTTCTAACAGTGTACCTGCCTTGTTGCTCAGGAAAAATAAAAAATAAATTAAAACACTGCTGGTGAGAGACATTTCAGAATACCACAATGTTCTTCTAATTCACTGTTTCCCAAACTTTGATTATTTTTTTTACTTCAATTCCCAGAAGCTCAAGTTAATTCCTCAAAGCACTGATCAGCCCACATTTCCAAGCAATAGCTCTTAACACCAACCATAGAGCCTACCTGTATGCGTTCTTACATGCGTTTTCAGCTGGTTGCACTGTGTAAAGGCCTTCCCACAGAGCTGGCACACGTATGGCTTGACACCTTTGTGAATTCTCATGTGCCGCCTCAGACTGCTTGCTTCAGAAAACACTTTCCCACAGGTATTACACACTGGCTTGGATTTCGAGTACCTCTGATCCAGATCTTCTCCCAAGTTCTCCAGCTCATAGCAATTGTCAGTGGTGATGTTGGATAAGCAGTGTTCCTTCAAAGCACAACCCTGCTGGGCTTTGCCCCGTTTGGGTTTCAGAGTCATGGTTTGGCCAACAATTTCCTGGGCAGCAAGCGTTTCACTCTCCACCACTGGTGTAAGCTGCAGTTCTGAATTATCCCCACCTTGGGCAGCTTGTTCCGTTATTTCCGTTGCTAATTTATTTGCATCTAGAAACAACTCTACAGCAGAGTTTTCTGCAACATCACCTGGATATTGTACAGGTTTGCTTGGAAGATTTTTAGGAGAGCTGAAAACCTTCTTTCTCTTTTTGGTTTGAACTGGGTTTTTTTCCAATGTGGTGATTAAAACTGGGGATTGAACTGGGTCCAAAGAAGAGGTATCCAATTTCTCCTGGCTAGTATAGTCACGAAGGGTTAGCAGACAAGTTTGCTGGTTTAGGGCAATGTTCCCAGTAATACTAGAGATTTCTGTAGAAGCAGGATTCGCAATAAAATTAAAGTCTTCCATCTTTATTTTACATTTGGTTACCACTTCCTCCACTTTGAGATAGTCAGCAGCCTGATGTATTTCTTTAACATTCCAACTGGAAAGGAAAAAAGTTAAATGAAAATGTACCTGGTAAAGAAACTTGGTTGTCTTACGGAATCAGTTTTAATATTACACTGAGCAAAGTAGATAAAAATGGATTTTTTTTAAGAAGGCAGACTGTGCTGCATAATGGATGAAATTGAAGATCAGCTGGTTGAACTGAGGTCCCTGGGAATCCACATGGCTGGGGGCTACACAAAAATGACATAATCACGTCCTTCTGTCCAGGTAGTACAGCAGGAGTTCTCAATCTTTTTGAACCAGGGACCAGGTCAGGCTCCGTCAGACAGCTTCAAGGGCTGGATGGCCATTTTGCCCTTCCTCCACCGCATGGCACTTCCTGGTGTGGTGGAGGCAGTGGGGGGCCACATGAAATGGCACCATGGGCCACATTCAGCCCCTGGCCGCAGGTTGAGAATCCCTGTTTTACAGTGTAATAGGAAAACTGATGTTACTGTGCTCTCATTTCCTCTTTACAGCTGCACCATAAGGGGAAGGGACAGTGGATGAATTTTGGGATTATAGATCTCAGAATGGCCATGCTAATTAAGACATTCTGAGAGCAACAGACCTGTAAAGTAATATATTTAGCCTTTGTCTTCTTCCTTGCTCGAAAGCCAGTCGCATCCGACTTTAGGTTTCAGTGCACATCTCTGTGTACAGCCAAAGAGCTAGCGATGTCTGCGTTTTCAGATGTTTCTATGGACATGTGGCAGGCATGCTTAATAGCAGGATGCATGGGACACTGTTTACCTTCCAAACAAAGTGGTCCCTATTTATCAACTTGCAATTTCTTGCTTTCGAACTGCTAGGTTGGCAGGAGCTGGGACAGAGACAGGAATTCATTCCGTTGTTCAGTACTTGGGTCTCAAACTGCTGACCTGCCGGCCTTCCAGTCAGCATCTTAACCACTTGAGCCACCATAGTCTCTCTATGCTGATTACACAGGTGTAAATAATAGCTTTTTAGCAAATCTCTTAGTGTTACATTTTAGATGGGAGCAGTGGTTTGCTGGAAGCCTTGTGATAAGGATAATGACCTAATGAAAATCTGAACCTAGGCCTCCTAGTTTCAAGTTTGATGTTCAAGCCACTATGCTACAATGCAAAAAGAAAGCTACAAGGCGGATTAATATTATTGCCCAGAATCTTACTAGTATTCTAATAACATTTGCATTGCATTGAACTGCTATGAGATGGTTTCAACAAGTTTCAGTTTAAAAAGTTTATATTATACTGCAGTATTATACACTAGTACCTCGGATAATGTTATGACTTGGTTCCACAAGTCATAACATTATCCAGTTTTTAACATTGTGTGATGCATTGATCGCACAATGTTAAAAAAAAGTCCTGTTCCCTTTCTGACAAGGAAAGGGAACAGGAGGTTGATCAGGTTTGCTTGGGGACAGAAAGCGTTCTCCCTCCTCAAGCAAACCGGTGGTCCCAGCGTGGGGAGCGCACCCGGTTCTCCCCTCCCCCAGCTGGCAAACACACGCTGCAATGGCCAGCTGGGTTGGGGAAAGAACAGGGAGCACACACGGTCCCTCCCCCCTGCAGCCAGCAATCGCACACTGCGATGGCCAGCTGGGTTGGAAATCCCAGCCTCAATCCCATGGGCTTTCTGTGCCTGTTGAGGCTAGGATTTCCCCAACCCAGTTGGCCATCGCAGTGTGCAATTGCCGGCTGGGGGTGGGGGTGGAGAACCGGGCGCGCTCCCTGTTCTTTCCCCAACCCTGCTGGCCAGCACACGCTGCGATGGGTTGGGGGAAATAACTGGGGGGGGGGGGGGGCGCCCAACCCAAGCGCCGACTGCAGCAGGGGTGCGTTTGGGAAGCTGAACGGCAACTCCATAGTCAGCTTCCCATATGTGTCGCCACTGCCAAGGGCGCAGTGTCAGCGTGGCTGGGAACCCGATCAGGGAGCTCCTGGTCTGCTTCCAGCCACGCCGCCGCAGCAAGCTTCGTTGTGCTGATTTGGTTGGGGGCAGATCGGGTGCACGAGCCCAATCTCCCCCCAACAAAATCGGTGATGTATGCCTTGGTAGATCTCTGCCCCAAAGTCCGCAGGGCTGGTCTCTAGCCCTGAGGGCTTTGGGGCAGAGATCAACGTTGGGGAATTTGAGGCAAACATTTGCATTGCACAACATTATCTTAAAGTTGTGAGATGCAAATGTTTGCCTCAAATTCTCTGACATTATCCGATTTTAGTGTTATCTGAAGCAAATGTTATCGGAGGTATTACTGTACTGTATTTTTCCCCCAAGGAACTAAACAAACTCATTACAAGTAATCAACTCAATGTTGGCAATGTGATTGTAAACACACTGAACCAATGTCTCAATTTCTTTATGACATATGCATATTTTAGTTCACTTTTGGGGTAATGCCCCTTCTGCAATAAATCCTTAATTGGGACTATGAGCCTTTGGGCAGAGATCTATCTTTCATATTCTCTGTCAAATGACTACTTGTACCCTATGTAAGGAAATCTCCCATTCAATTATATTACCTGTCAAGACTTAAATCTCCTGTATATATGAACTCCAGAAGTTTCTGAAATCCATCAGCCTTCACTTGATTCTGATCCAAAAATACATTACTCTCCGAAGTGTCCCTGTAAAAAACCCCAAAGTACTCGCTAAAAGATGCCAGAACATTTCTGTGAGCTTTGAACTGGAATTCACCAATAATGATGGTGCAGTCACAAAGGAAGCCCACCTCTCGCTGTTTGTTCAGTCTCTCCAGTAGGTGTTCACAGTGATGCAAACACTGCATTTTGGACAGTGAGACACAGCTTTTTCTGTTTGGCCTGAGAAAGCAAAAGATATGTATTTAGTATTAAGTGTGTTAAGCCTAGAAGTGAAGAAAGAACAACATAGTCTTGCTAAGAGTTATATTCTAAATTAACAATATGCAACTTTTCTCATATTTTGGGACTATAAATCTCATAATCCCTGATTATCTGCCAGGCTGAAGCCTATCAGTTATAGTCCAAACAACCAAAAGGCATTTTGTTGCTAACCTCTGTTCCAAACAACTAGTGAGAAAGGTTTAATCATTGCAGGAGGAAAATTGTGTTTATGAAAAGAAAAAAAAAACACAATGATTCTAGCCACCCAAAATAGCACTCCAATAACCTGCTTCTCATAAGATTAGTTATTTAATAGACTTCTAACCTAAGTCATAGAAACAGCCACTTACTATAAACTGCTTTACAAGAAATTTAAATATCATGAGCACTGGTAACATCTACCGATAACATTCAGAGAAGGAGCTTTCTAGCAGTATTCTTCTATTTAGAAGGAAAATTACAATAGCTCTCTCAAACCTGATGAACTCTAGATCTATCTGAATAAAATACATCTTTCCACTCCAAGTCAGCACAGCCATTGTCTCATCATCCAACCATATATTACTGGGTGTGATATAACATCTTGAGACCTACATTTCTAGTCTCCATCATTATTTAATCTTGATCTTGCAACTAGATCTTTTGAACCACACAACTCACAGCCATTGCATTTCCTCTAATTTGTTGACTTGTGTTTCTTCTCCTATCTGCAATTTTTTTGTCTACTCTATCATCTATAGTGAGAATAAACAATTCTTTTAGTAAAACCCTAATTTTTGTTGTCCAGCTAATACCTACCAACTTTTACAAGATGCAAATGACATTAAAGAATTCTGACCTTGAAAATTTATTCTCAATGTTAGAAATGTGGGATGCTCACTCCTTTTATGTGAAGAAAATCACTAATTAAACTACTTTTCTTTCATAGTTGGATTTTTTTAAAAATAGTAGCAGTGTTGGTCTGTGTTTCAAGCATCTCAGAGAATGAACAAAACAAAAAAATGTAGTACTTTAAAGACTAACTGCTGTGTTTTAATGGTGACTTTCGTGGAAATGGACTTGATCCACGAAAGCTAACATTAAAACATCCTTTAACGTGCTACATTTCTGTTTATTCACTTTCTCTTTCATTCCAGCGGTATAGTTTAGGGAGGAAATTCATTTGGATTCTGTCACTGACAGCATTTCACTCGAAATCCAGCCAAGGATGCTGTCTTGAACTCACTTGCAAAGGCCTAACTATAAGGCACATGTTATGAAAAGTTGTGAGCCATAAATTCTTTGCAAGAGATGATTGGAGACCCACCAATATAAAAATAAATCTATTTTTTTGCCCGCCTTTCACATCCCAAAAACAGAATTTGGCTTCGGGCAAGGAGGTCTTCTTTTCCCTCCACAACACGAGAAGCTAACAATTATTCTCCATGGTTGTTGAATCTGTCCCCACACAAACACACCCATTTGCTCCACACACGCTCTCCTTGGTTTTCCTCCTTATTATCTTCTTCTTTAAGTACACCTCGCCCCTTCTTCCCAGCCCTCCTTCCTCCCCCCGCACGTGCCAAGTTGGTCGCGTCCAATCCCTCCTCTAGAATTATTGGGCAAACACACCTGAAGGGTTCGGGGGGAGGGTTGGCTGTACAGACCGAAAACTCGATCCCCTCAGGCCGCCATTTTACGATGACGCGGCCCTGCGCAGCTTCCTTGAACGTGTTGGGGGTGGCCTGAAATCTCACTTCCGTTCACATATTCCCTCAGTCGCCGAAAGGGGCGACTGAGGGAATATGTGCGAAAGGGAAGAGAGGGCGGGTTGAGTTCCATTGAGGGGAGGCTGCTTAAAAACTACGATTCCCATGTTGCATAGCGCCAATGACGTCAATAAACCTCTCAAGCCTCCTTCCCTCCTATAGCGTTAATATTGGAATTAATACACACACACACACACCGTATTGGCTTCCCTTCTAAATAAAATCGTTTCCTGTTAAATTTAGCACTCTTGAGTTGCTACAGGTCGGTAACTAAAATTCTTGCATTTGCATATCCAAACACTCTTTTTAACGGCTGCGCAAGAGAAATAAACATCAATTCAATGTAGTTTCTTTGGTCCTAAGGATTAAAACACCTAAGAACAAAAGCATGGACTTGTGTTTACAAAGTGTTAAAAAAACGCCTATTTCCAAAGCGTAGGCTCTCATTATACAAACTTTCAAAAACGTTAGTTCCCTTACTCCAAAGTAACAGGACTCCAAATCGACTTCAGTGGAGCAGATTTGTTAGCTTTTCTTGTGTAAATTAACAATCTGCTTGATTTGAACTTTCTTATGAAAGAGATTGATAAAAGAACTAAATGTTTCCGCCCGGTTTCGAACCGGGGACCTTTCGCGTGTTAGGCGAACGTGATAACCACTACACTACGGAAACCTACATGCCACCAGCTTTGGAATTAGTCTTCATATGTCTTGCCCTGCCGTTCAATCATGTGCCAAGTATAGTAGATGTATGCTGTATAGTTATTCCTTTCTTTCAGTTGTACTTAATAAGAATGCAATATGATTATTCCGAGTGTTTTTATTAGCCCAAACATGCCAACCTGAGAAAGGTGGAAGACAGGTTGAAAAGAGGAGGACCAAATAAGAGATGGATTGACTCCCTGAAAGAACCCACAGGTTTGATTTTGTGATAGTTGACCAGACCTGATGAGGATAAGACTTTTTGGACATCTCTCATTCGTAGGGTTACCATAGGATGGAGGTGACTTGACGGCATGTAACAACCACTTAATGTCGTATTATTAAACATATATTCGAAGGGGGCATTAAAATGTCTTTTTTTTTTAAAGCAAATGTTCCCTATTTCTTTTTAAAATCATTTGCTAGATGCTTTTCTGACAGTCAAAGAAGAGTCAAATGAAGACAAAAATTCAAATTACTACCTTTTGCTTTTTTGAAGGTAGAATTATTTCTTAAATCAAGAGTATTTGTTACATTGGAACTGCAGTCACATATAGTCCTTTACAAGTAATGTACAGTACAGTACAAACAAGTCCTTCAAACAAGTCTACATATTTCAGCTATAACAGGGAAACGAAAGAAAATTACACATTGTTTCCGCCCGGTTTCGAACCGGGGACCTTTCGCGTGTTAGGCGAACGTGATAACCACTACACTACGGAAACTTGCACAAGGCTGTGTAGTGCTCTTTGTCCCTCAGTAAATAGAATTATACTGTATCAGAATTGTATGCATACATTCATATACACATACAGTACTGCTTAAAATAAATAGAGATTTTAAAGAATATAAGTATTAAACTATAATACTATATGTATTTTATCTCTGTGTTGTAATTAAACAGAGCAGACATCAGCACAGTATCCTTTTCCTTTCCAAAATACTAGGGCTTCTCTTAAGGCAGTCTATTATTTGTCTAGCTCCCTTCGTTCAAGCTGCATCTTTCCCTCTCTCTTGTGAGAACAGATATTGGTTTAGCAACCTTATACCATGTGGTATTTGATTAGCATGGTCAAACTGCTGTGTACTGCAACCAAAAAGTTGTCAGTTCAATCCTGGCCAGGACTCAAAGTTGACTCAGCCTTCCATCGAGTAAAATGAGTACCCAGCATGTTGGAGGGAGATGCTAATTAACTTGTTGAACCGCCCAGAGAGTGCACTATGCGCTATGGGGCGGTATATAAGTGTGATTGCTTTGCTTAAATCCACATTTTGTAAAACTTGTCACAGATCTGTTTCAAGTAAAATGAGGCTTCATCATCAATGGGATTTGTTCATCATTGCTTCCCATTGATTTCTGTAGACGTACTCTGAGAGAGCAAATCCCATTGAAGTCAGTGATACTTCTGCATGTGTGAATCTGGATCCTACTTTGTACGCATTAGCATCTCTGTCCAAGAATTAAGAGGAATTGCAGTTTTAATCACTACCACCACTACCAACCACACACACACAGAAACTCAGGGACAAATGAATTCCACCCCATTGTTATTATCCTGACAACACATTTAAGAAGCAGTTAAGAATATTATTATATTATATTATTAAGAATATAATAATCTCATGTCAGAAATTATTCTGAATTGAAAGGATTTTTGCAAAAAAAAAAAAAAAAAAACCCAGAAAAACACAAATAAACCTCCGCTCAGGGAATGCCCAAATGAGGCTCCTTTCATGTCCCCAAGAGCTGGGACTGAGATGGGTGCTCAATCCATCATGTAGTACCCAGGTCATGAACTGCTGACTTGCCAGCCTTCCAGCTAATAAGGTGAGCTTCTTAACCATTGAGCCACCGCAGCTCCACAGTTAAGAACGAAAATGAGAGATTATATAATCTTTGTAGGGGAAAAAATTGATGGCGTTAAAAACGCACATGTATAACCACATATTGCCAATATTGTACTTTAAATACAGTATATGATGAATAAAATGTATAAATTTCTCCTCTTCCACATTCTTGACAACATAACACACTGATAGTGAGAGCAGCACATCTAGTTCCATGCTAACCAGGAGTAATAAAACACTACCATCATATACAAAGTAGTACTGTATTTCTAAAAGAGGTACAAAACCAAAATTCAGCTGTCTAAGTCAAACCAAATAATCTCTTTCTTTGAACTTCTTTCTTCTCCCAAAGTATTTCTTTATATCTTGTTTGGTCTGTTCAAGCCATCTCCATTTGCTCTTACTTAGATGGAAGAAGATTCAAATGTAACTACATACTGTATAGGCATTGAAATCTGTACTGTCTCAGAAGCATTTGTGTTTAATACCTCAGCAGTCAGCACATTAATTTTATTCAGTATGCTGCCTTAACAAATACCAATTACAGTAACACTTAAGTTCATATACAGTACACTTTTTGCTTATTTTTATAATTTATTCTATTGTAAGTACAGTATATGCTAAATCTCTAAGCATTATTCTTGATATTCCCCCTGCTTTTCTTCTCCCACCAAAAGATGGATATCAGTCATGGCTTTATAACCTTAGATGTGGCAGCACTAAGCACTGATGATATGTTCTATTCAAATTCAGCACACACACAAAAAATCCTTCGCATGCCTGCAATTCTTTCCTCATTTATTTTACTTTGAATGACCTGCTGTAACAGTCTATCCCAGTGATGGACAACCCTTGCATTCCAGGTGTTCTTGGACCTCTGGTAATTGAAGTCCAAGAACACCTAGACTGCCAAAGTTGGTCATCACTGGTCTATCCTTTTCATTTCTCATTACGTACTTGACTAATATATTCTTGCTTTTCACATACAGTATTACATTTTTAATGCTTTTTTATTTTACTATATCCGTTCACTTTAATACTTCCTCTTTGGTCACTCTTCAATCCAGAAAATTCTTCTTATCCTGCAATAAATTCACAGTTCAAAATTGACTCTTTTAATCAGTAGAAATCCTGATTAGCACCTTTCTGGTTTCTGGGGCTTCACTATGTATTAGACACATATTTCCATGCATTTATATTTAATCTTATGGACTAGAAACTTGCTCTTTAACCCTAAAGTTTCTAGAACGATGAATTCTGTGCCTCTTCAAAGATTTCACACAAACCTGTGTGAATAGATCCAATGTGATTTATTCTTCCTTATTTAAGGCAAATGATTAGGCCTTCATTACTCTCCCAGCTTTGTAGTTCTAGAATTCTCTTTAATTTACAACACCTAAAACATGGTTTCTTTTCTGTTGTTTTGTAAACTACTATGAAGCTAACCAGAAAACCATCTACCAATCTTCCAACCCAGATGAACAAATAAGGATACTGTACTCTTATGAAAATAGCAATAGATTATCACATTATATTATGCCAGCAGATTTGGAAAACACAACAATGGCCACAGGATTGGAAAAGATCAGTATATGTTCCAATCCCCAAAAAGGGTAATGGCAAAGAATGTTCAAATTATCGAACAATTGCGCTCATCCCACACGCTAACAAGGTGATGCTCAAGATAATACAGGATAGACTACAGCAGCACGTGGAGAGAGAATTACCAGAAATGCAGGCGGGGTTCAGAAGAGGCAGGGGAACTAGAGACCACATTGCCAACATACGTTGGATCATGGAAAAAACAAAGGAATATCAGAAACAAGTCTACTTCTGTTTCATTGATTACACTAAGGCCTTTGACTGTGTGGACCACAACAAAATGTGCCAAGTAATTAAAGAGATGGGAATACCAGAGCACCTTATATACCTCATGAGAAATCTGTACATGAATCAAGAAGCAACAGTTAGGACAGAATACGGAAAGACAGAGTGGTTTGGAATAGGAAAAGGAGTAAGACAAGGCTGCATTTTGTCACCCTGCTTATTCAACATATACACAGAACACATAATGCGCAATACAGGGATGGAGGAATCACAATCTGGGATCAAAATTGCTGGGAGAAACATCAACAATTTGAGATATGCAGATGATGCCACCATAATGGCAGAAAGTGAGGAGGACTTAAAGAAGCTCCTGATTAGGTTGAAAGAAGAAAGTGCAAAAGGTGGCTTGAGACTCATTATCAAGAAAACAAAGATGATGTCAACAGGCCCTATCAGTCCCTGGAAAATAGATGGGGAAGAAGTAGAAGCAGTGACAGATTTTACTTTCCTAGGATCAAAGCACACTGCTGATGGTGATTGCAGCCATGAAATAAAAAGATTCTTGGGAGGCAAGCGATGAGAAACCTGGGGGACAGAGTGAAAAGTAGAGACATCACATTGAAAACAAAAATTCGCATAGTCAAAGCAATGGTATTCCCTGTGGCAATGTATGGTTGTGAGAGTTGGACCATTAGGAAAGCTGAGCGCAGAAGAATAGACACCTTTGAAATGTGGTGTTGGAGGAGAGTTTTGAGAGTCCCCTGGATAGCGAGGAGAACAAATAGGTCAATCTTAGAAGAAATCAACCCTGACTGGTCCTTAGAAGGTCAAATAGTAAAGATGAAGCTAAAGTACTTTGGACATCAAATGAGATGAGAGGATTCACTTGAGAAAGCATTGATGCTGGGAAGGGTGGAGGGCAAAAGAAAAAGGGGGCGGCCCCAAATGAGATGGCTAGATGGTATTGTAGAGACAATGGGCACAGAGCTGAGCAAGTTGAGGAGGATGGTGGAGGACAGAAGTGCCTGGCGGACAGTGGTCCATGGGGTCGCAAAGGGTCAGAATCGACTGTGCGACTGAACAACAAAATTATCTTTCTATAGCTAAAAGAAAGGACAGTCATGGTCTCTACAGTTTCCCAAGTGTGACTTGTGCATAAGCTGTAGGCATAGAAAACATATTGCATATGGCTTCATGATCTCATTCAAAGAAATATTCAAAATCTTGCACAGCTTGGTGAGAAGGTATCATAGCAACATGTAAGTCATAATAGAGCCAGCAACACATGGGGAGATTGTCAGCCTTACTCTTCCCTTAAGACAGGTCAACTTCCTTGAACAAGAAACAGGCCAAAGCAGAAACATCACTCAGGGATGGGCGACCTACCACCAGCCATAGTAATAGACAATGGCTCAGGTCTCCTCAAGGCCGGTACTGCTGGCGACAGGGAACCACTTGTCATCTTCACTAACTTGATCGGCCGTCCCAAGGCCAAGTCTGTGATGCTAGGTGCTGGTCAGAAAGACTTCTACATTGGAGATGAAGCACAAGCCAAACGAGGGATCCTCTCCCTAAGGTGCTGGGGAAAACCTGTGGAATGTGAATTACAAGAAACTGATAAGTGTAGATAGCTTGAAAATTATGAGGAATGAGAGCTTGGGAGTCACTGCCAGAATCCTGGTAGTGTTTGCATAAGTTCTGTATAACTTGCTATGGTTAAATGAATGAGGTGTTATGGTGTCTCTATGTCATAACCTGGTGATGTACCAAACTGCACACCTTAAGATGCACTACAACACACAGCAGGTTATGCAAACCTTACACAAAGATCAAAAACAACTCTGGACAATGAGTTGCAAGTAATATTGTTAAATTACTTCTATGTACTGTATTAGGAAAATTGGTATAAGGATGTTACTTTTCTGAAGTAATGTATTAAGCAGGAACAAAGTTACTTCACTGTGTAATAAGGAATATTTTCTAGTTATGTTTGAATTATACTTTGTAAGGGCTTTTTGAAGCATTTTACACAGATTTTTCAAGTTTTATTCACTTAGCAGTCCTGAGGATTTTGAAAAAATGAAACCAAGGGGGGAAAAACAAATGCAAAATCACATTCTAAAAAATTATATTTTACAACTCTGCAATAAGTAACAACAATTACTTTCAAACATTGTGGCTGAAATCCTGTTACTCACTGTAGTACAGTATATTACACTAGACTAGTTGGGAACTTGATGGGTTATCTCCTTTGTAAGTTCCACTGATTTATATGAACCTTCTGTAGTTGTAACTTGCGATGCTATAGTAAATCACAAATAGAGTAAACCTATTGAGTCAATTGAACTTATACAGCAGTTGACTCATCAAATCCCCATTGATTCAATGGGACTTCTCTAAGGCAACTTACTATGCTAAACAAATAGATTTTGGCCAATAACAGGTGACAAGAATGAATTATATTTTTAAAGCAATTTTCCAAAATCTGGGCCACAATAGGGTGTTGTAATACAGGGCTGAGGATACCATATTGCACTGAATGTGGTGAGGTATATTTCTTTTAAATGTGGTTGGTAGGAAAAACTCTCACTGGCAGTGATGAAGATTCAGCTGCCTGCCTGGTCAATGTTTGTACATGGAATAGCGTGTAGGCAGTGAAGGAAGAGCTGGTCCTTCACCTAAAATGTGTTGACCTGTGAGTGGAAATTCAAAGCCAGAAAAAATAAGATTGCAATCCTAACTAGGCAAAATGGCTTCAAAACATGCACAAAATCCAACCCAGCCTAGATATGCTGGAAATTACTAGTGGTTATCGCCTCCCCTTAGAATGGCCGGAAAGCTCAATAAATTGGGTATATGGTTGCAGAGATTCAGGTTAGAAGTTCAGTTCCCCACATTGGGTTGCCTGGGGAAACAGCCAGACTGCAAGATGCAAGCCCAGAAGAAAAGACTGGTAAGCTACCTATGAGAATTCTATACCCAGGAAAACCTCAGAAGGATTGCTGAAAGTTGGAATTCACTTGATGGTATGTTGTTGTCTGTTGTTGGTACTGACTCTGTTCCTCCTCACATGTCCCTCCTCTACCACTTTCAGGCTCTTCTGCTTAGCCAATGCAGTTGTCTTTAAGATTATCCAAATTCACTAGAGCCAGCACATACAGTATTTGATTTAGGATTACACTTTGGGTGACAACCCTCCCTTTTTTCCTGACAGTTGGTGCTTACTGACCAGTTTCACTTTTATTCAAACACACTTTCCTGCATGGTTGTGGAATGACACACTGATTGTGAGGCCCATGCATACTCTATAACCAAAGGAAATAAAATAAAACCACTAAAATGTTTGGTAGTGGAGATAAATAATTTCATATGTCTTTCTAGCCTTTTTTAGAGAAATGTTTCAAATTAAGATTTTAATAGAAATGATTTTATGCAACCTGGGAAACAATGACCATAATCCTTTTGGTGTTTGCATAAGTTTCATATAACTTGTTATGGCTAATTGTGGATAACTGACAAATTGTTAAGGCATGTCTTGTTCATATTCCTGGCTATGTACCCAACTGTACAAGAGAAATATTCCTGCCATCTTATCAATTAGCTGCAATTAGAACAACAAACTCTGCAAACCTTATGCAAATTTCAAAAGTATTCTGGCCAATAATTAGGTTACTACAAACCAGTGTGTTGAGAGTTATGTTATTAATAACATTCTGAGAGTTATGCATTAATAGAAATAAATGATTTAGCACATAGCATTTGAACTTTCAAATTTTCAAACTCTCCTCTGTGAGCCAGAACAAAATGCTAATAACAAGATTTCCCCACATTGAGACAGGAATGAGAGAATTTATTTAAAGTTGGTGTGGTGCATTTCCGTGTTGTAGGCATATTCTTTTAAAAGTGGCCAACTCAGTGTGCATGTGAGGTTTGCAAGCACTCTAAACTCATAAGACTTGCTTTGTGTTGGTCAATCGCACAGTCGATTCTGACCCTTTGCTACCCAATAGACCATTGCCCACCAGGCACCTCTGTCCTCCACCATTTTCCTCAGCCCGCCCAGCTTTGTGCCCACTGCATCTACAATACCATCTAGCCATCTCATTTTTGGCCGCCCCTTCTTCTTTTGCCCTCTACCTTTCCCAGCATCAAGGCTTTCTCAAGTGAATCCTCTCTTCTCATTTGGTGTCCAAAGTACTGTACTTTAGCTTCTTCTTTACTACTGTATTTGACCTTCTAAGGAGCAGTCAGGGTTGATTTCTTCTAGGATCAACCTATTTTGTTCTCCTTGCTGTCCAGGGTACTGTCAAAACTCTCCTCCAACACCACATCTCAAAGGCATCTATTCTTCTGCACTCAGCTTTCCTAATGATCCAGCTCTCACAATCATACATTACCACTGGGAATACCATTGCTTTGACTATGCGATTTTTTGTTTGCAAGGTGCTTTATCTGGAACTTAAAACAACAACAACAACAACAGCTGCATAACAGCATGTTAGATTGTCCATATGGCTCTTTTGCTGCATGGACCACCACAAGATGAAGCATCCTGAAAATGAGGCTTCTGGTGTTGCAAATTAAAACTGTCCAAACAAGCTATTCAAGGCAAGAATAACACATTTCCTACTTGAGGTGAAGGTTAAGTATACTCTTCAAGATGAAACTGAGCTGAACAAGTAGCTGAATTTTACTTAGCGACAAGGGTGTAGATGTAGAATGTACAGTTCATTGGCCAGGTGCAACTCCCTTTCTGGCTCATAGCATCTCTTCTTCTTTAAATGGAACGTCTACAAAGTCTAATAGCTGTTCAGCAGAAGGTGATATTCAATAGACAGGTGTTGCCAGTTCTCAACACTGGATAGCTCTGAATTTGCCCATTCTTGGCTTTTATCATCTGTATGGCTGGCTTGTAGCCTGTGATGTGTTTCTTCAGACTAATTAAAATCAGCAAAGTTGGAAAATAACTGTATTGCAGTTTACAATTCAGACATCCCCCCCCCCACAAGTATCCTAGTACAGGTACTTTTCAGTGTATTACATAGAAAGAGGGTGTCGTGGAAGGAGGAGACATAGATTCTGTGTCTAATGGGCTGGTTGTTATCTGATATATTTCTGTACTGTTTGCAGTGTGTTTAGTTTCACACAAAACTTTCCACGCTCATCTGTCACACACTGCATCAAAGTAAATTACCAGTAACTGAAATTTTGACTTATTTTTACCTCCATTGTTTTTAAAACTGGTGCAAAAAGCTCTCCCCAGACTTCAACATTTAACATCCCCCCAAAAAAGAATGGTGCAGATTGATAGAAATGAAATAGGATTAACTGTTATAAATCCAGCACCCCATCCTAAAATTCTTAAGAGATCTAGGTTTGTGAGAACTTACTAAATAAACTTTAGTGCCCCACAGGACAGATTTCAAATGTCTTGGTTGAGGCATATGACAAGCAAAGATTCTTGAGTAATTCAGTTTTGTCGTGGAGACATTACTTTTGTGATATATTTAGTCATTTGGTTATTTTCTGGTGCAAAAAGCTGTCATACTTGTAGATGCAGTATCTAGAAAGCACATACTGTATGTTGATGCTGTACTGGTGATTTTAGAAAGCAGAGAAAGCAAGGTCCTGGGGGTACATCAAATGTTGTAATATAATGCCACTTTTAAAATATTATTCTCATCACTACCTTTCAGATACCCAGTGGAACATGGAATTGTTACTTCCTGGCCAGACATGGAGAAAATCTGGAAACATGCCTATGAGAATGAATTGAGGCTAAATTCTTATGGAAGACCAGCACTGATAACTGAGGCACCACTCAACCCACTGACCAATCGAGAACAAATGACGCGGCTACTCTTTGAAAAATTTGAAGTACCAGCACTTTATGTGGCCATCCAAGCTGTGCTTGCGCTCTATGCTGCTGGCCTCACTACAGGTTGCGTGATGGATTCTGGCGATGGCGTTACCCACACTGTCCCGATCTTTGAGGGTTATTGCTTGCCACATGCTGTACTCCGCCTTGACCTGGCAGGCCGTGATCTTACAGAGTACCTCATGAGGATCTTGAGAGAAAGTGGTATTGCATTAGTAAGTACGGCTGAGAGAGAAATTGTGCGGACCATCAAGGAAGGTTTGTGCTACGTCTGCCTGAACCCTGAAGAAGAGATGGCTAAAAAGCCGACTGCCATAGAAAAAACATGGAAATTGCCTGATGGGCAGATCATTAAAATCCACAATCAATTGTTTCGCTGCCCTGAGACCCTCTTTCGCCCTTCTAATGTTGGTATGGAAGCTCCAGGAATTGATAAGCTCATATTCAACACCATCATGAAGTGTGACATTGACTTGAGAACCACTTTGTATGCCAACGTGTTGATTTCTGGTGGCTCCAGCCTCTTTCCGGGCATGGCTGATCGCTTGACGAAGGAGCTGACTCGCATGGCTCCCAAAGACACTGATGTGATAGTCCTAGCACCTCCTGACAGGAAGATTTCTGTTTGGGTGGGTGGATCTATTCTTGCCTCTCTCTCTGCCTTCCAGGAGATGTGGATTTCCAAGGAAGAATATGCTGAAGTTGGGGCCAATATAGTACACAGGAAGTGCTTCTAGATGCCTGTCGGATTGAAACAATTTTTATTAAAGAAGCTGTTGGGAAGAACCTCAAATTCATGGCATCCCCAATGAGGCCTGCAGCCGTACCACTTTTGAAAAAACAAATAAAGGTAACAAATCCATGTGTATTGGTCTGAACCACATCTTCTGTGAACACAGCTCCTGAGTACAAGCCTCAACAAAGCTTACCAGATCTTTTCTTCCTCCTTCCATTCAAGACTCCCAGTTCTGCACATTTTGTATCTTAAAAGCCTAACATAATTTCTCTTTTGCACTAAGCAAGGCTGATCTTACTGGCAGTGGAATTGCTTGTGTAAACTAAATGTGCTTCTTATCACACAATCCAGAATTCTTTGCAACACAGATTTGTTCTTGGCAGCCAGTAATTACGCCTATACAGTTGTCTGAAGGTAGAAAGCATAAAAAGTTAAGGTAAAGGTTGCTCTTCCTCGAAAGCTAGTTGTATCCAACTCTAGGGTTCAGTGCTCATCTCTGTTTACAGCCAAAGAGCCAGTGCTGTCTGCATCTGCAGACTTTTCCATGGACACATGGCAAGCATGCCTCAACACCAGAGTGCACAAAACGCTGTTTAGCTTCCCACAGACATGGTACCTATTTATTTACTTGCAATGTCTTGCTTTCAAAATACTAGGTTGGCAGGAGCTGGGACAGAGACAGGAGCTCAATCTGTTGTGCAGTAGTCAGGAATCGAACTCTAACCTTCTAGTCGTCGAGTTCAGTGTCTTAACCACTTAAGCCACTGCAGAATCAGCTAGCATAGAAACACATAGCTTAAAAACCAAACAAACCACAGTCCAGAACGGAAAGAGGGAAGCAAAGGTTGATGTTTTACTTTGGGTGTAAATACATCCAAAGCTATTTTCAGAGTTCGAGCTTCAAAATGTTGAGAAACCAGCCCTAACAATCGACGCAAAGGAATTGAGTCTGAAATGCTTGGATCCAATGCAAAAGCTTTTATTAAGTTCTTCACGTCTGAAGAAACCTACGAAGTATCTGCTGTGCTCTTCTGTGCTAGCTAGCTTTCTTGCTTGTTCTTGCAGACTGCTTGGCATATCTCTATACAGTCACACACAGAGAGAGATTCATCAGCCAGGAGAAAAAAGGAGGGGGAAGGAGGAGGAAGGAGGAGAGGGGGTGTAGAAGGTACAAAAGCATACTTTATAGCATCACTGCCTTGGGGGGGTTATATATGTTGCAAGCCAATAACTGGATGTTTTGTTGTAACAACTAGAGAGGCCCCTTCTTATCTCTTAAGCTAGCCACAGCTAGGATTCAAGGACAGCATGCATTCCTTCAAGAGGCTGAGTTGTATTTATCCAGTCAGCTACATACAGTAATGAAATCTAGCACTCAGTATAAAAACCTAATACAAGTCTATGATCTATAACACAAGTATATAAAAGGAATACAATCTTAATTAAGCTATAAATGAATCCCTACATCAAAAATTACTTTTTAGAATTCACAAGCCATTACTTTTGCTCACTACTAATAAAAATACTGTTTTGCTTCTTTTTCCTCCCTCCCTTTCTTCGGCCCTCTGAGATGCTAGTGAGAAAAGGGTGCCATCCTTCTGAATCCTACTTTTGTTCCTTTAAATGCTATGGTTCTTCAGGTTAATGGCAGTATAGCTTTTTCTTGTGTTTTGTTTCCATTACTTCATTTGTGACATACATATCGCAAGATCAAAAGGGAAGTGAGTTTTCTGCTGACTTATAACGTGATAATTCAGGAATCGATAGTCAGCTAGCTAAACTCTCTGGCTCTAACTGGCCTGAATTAACCCATCATTCTCTCCTTCCTTTATCCCTCTATGATTTGGGTACAAAAATACAACTGGGAAAATGCAGTGATCCACTGTGAATTTGCAACTGGAAAGCTGGGTTTCCGTGTGGTACATTTTCCTCGTTTGTAAATTAATTTTCATCTGCAGTATTCTCTTATTTAAATTTAGATCTAGTGAGCTGTGAATAAGAGAATGCAGGTTATGAATTATTGGTAAGGTCTATTAATTAACTTGGGATGCCATCTAGGTAGGTTATTTATGTTGTTTATATGATTTTATTCATGGAAATGGTTGTTGAAGTCATTTGTTTATTTCTTTTTGTTTGTTTGTTTGTTTGTTTAAGAGCTGGTGCTGCTTGCTCAATTGGGTGGGATATAAATTAAATCCATTTAGTAAATCACACAGAAAGAATAGAATAAATTGCCAATCTGAACTTGTTAGCACCTTGTTAAGGTGGTTGCAGGGCCGTAGCCAGGATTCTAGATTTTGGGGGGGGGGGAATTGTTTCAGGAAGGGGAAAAAATTCAGAAGGGGCAACAATGTCACACTCACATATATAACATTGGCATCCTGGGGTGGGATGGGGCTGTTAGTTCAGGAGGGTTTGCCCCCCGCCCCGGGCCTCTCTGGCTATGGCCCTGGGTGGTTGTATTGCAGATGTCCAAATCTGCAGGAGGCATGGCTGCTGTATAGCTATTTTAAAAAGCTGCAAATGAGGGCAATCTGCCAATGTTTCCCTCTTTGCTGGCTTCTTTTTCCTTTGGTCTTCAGTTATACTAACACAAGTTATTTGGAGACAAGGGGTGCTCACTGGGGGGGGGGACTGACACCCCTATGTATGTCCCTTCGTTTCCTGTCTCCTCATGTTAAAGGAGAAGGATGGGGAAGCTCATCATGCAATCACACACATACTCAGGAGAATGTAATTCAATCATAGAGTGGTGAAAGAAGCTAGTCCTTAACAATCTAGTCCCATCCAGCTCAACGTCCTTGTAAAGTATATGTTTACTGAAGTTACCACCTTAATAAAACCGATCAGTTAATGAGAATAATGAGTAAACATGGTAAATAAAATAAATAATAAAGGCAGAACACTGGTCTACTGTTGTTATTTACTGAATAATATAGAAAAGTGGTCTGAATTTGCATTAGTTCCCTGTGTCAAACCAAGCTACAACTATATTTTTTTCAATTATCTTGCTAGCAAGCCTGTTTCATGAATGCTCAATGTTATAGCACGGACAATACAGCAATGGCCTTACATGGATCAAGCTTCGATGAGGTAGCTGGAAAAATTACTGGAGCACTTAAAGAATTAGGACAGTATTTAAAAAAACCCACAAAACAAAACAAAAACCATTTGAAGCCTAATCCAAGCAAGACTCAAGTGTGTGGTTTCCTCCTTTGAAACTGAGAGGCAAGGTTTGAGTTGTATGTTATGTGGCAAGGGAATCGATTACAGCATTATTCAATATCAAAATACCTCAATGTAACACCTGACACAACACTCTCTTTTAAGCAGCACTGCCTGAATACCAAAGCCAAAGTCAGTACAAGGAACATCTGGAAACTCACAAACTATACATGGGGAGCTCAACCATTCATGCTGTGCACATTAGCTTTGACTGTGGGAATCTCCACAGCAGGGTATGCTGCTCCAGTATGGAATGCATCCACACACGTGAAACAAGTTGCCATCGCTATTATTGAAGCAACATGTATAGTGACAGGATATCTCAAACCTACACCAAATGAGAAAATATATCCTCTTATTGGTATCACTCCACCTAAGATGAGAAGTAGCAATGGACACCAAGAGAACTAAGCAAGAGAATGACCCTTGACATTCTCTGAATGGATATCAGCTCCAAGTCTGCTGACTCAGATCCAGGAAGAGCTTTATAGCAAGAACAAACGTTCTTGAGGGCACACAAGAGCGAAACCAAATTAAAAGATGGAGGAAGAAGCTCACTGGGTAAGGAATACCATCAAAGGAGGACATGCAAGACCAACATGCTCAAGTAGGGGCTGCTAGCAGACAACAACACACTGTATGAATATGGAAAGAAACAAAACCTGGTTCATTTGCTTGTCTGCCAATTACTGCCAGAAACATGTACCGTTGAGGACTTAGATTTGACAAACGACAGAGCCAAGAAAGTGGCATCATTTTGGCAGAACAAAGTTTTATTTGGACAAGAAAGAAGTGCAGTACCAAAGCCAATATTTTGCACCTGTGAAATACCTATTTGAGGACCAATATTTCATCTCCTATAGCCTGGATTCTTTCCAAATTGAAAAAAGGCAGTGCCAACCATTCTGTTTTAAGATAAACAAAATTGATATTTTCAACTTATATGAGCAATTTAAAATCTGGGGACATTTGGAGTCACTTGCCCCTGCAAGTTTTACTTTTGAAAATAATAACTCACAACACTTTGCCCAAAGTTGCCCAAATCTGGCACAGAGCAAGAGCAGACTTTGTGCTACAACGGTGCCAGATTTGGTGTTGATCAGTTTAAAGGTTATACATTTTTGGTTGTACTGCTCCTTTTTTAGAACTGTCTTACAGAATGTGGATTTGCTCTGCCAACACAAGATCTTTGCTGAATTCTAATGCATGAACAATTCTTCCATGGGCAGTTTTCCCAAAGTCCCCCCAAAGCTGGATCTGGGCCTGATGACATACACAATCTATTTCAACTGTCCTTATATACCAGGGTCAAACTCTGTTTTTTAAAACCACAAATTATGGCATAACACTAGCTTCACATTTCCCTTGGATGACTTAGGGTAAGGTAGCACTCTCCATGCATGGTCCATGAGCTGCCCACAGAACGACCCCTCAAAAATATTAATTTGGAAGGGAAGGAACTGAACCTTGAAGCATGACAGCAAGTGCTGAGCCAAAATTTCTCATAAATTATTTTTCAACAAACTTTCTTAGGTTTTATTTTCTTTGGCCAAGAAATGGAAAACTACTTTTGTAAAATTATTTCCAAACTACAGTACTTCATGTTTTGGTAGTTGCTTCCTCCTCTCTCCCCCCCCCCCCCCCCAATGCTCTCTATTACACCAAGCAGAGGGCATTATGGTGAATGAAAAACAACAGTTTTTGTGATTGCTACATGCAGTGGCAGTACATAAAACAGGAACATTTGGGGGAAAGAAGTAAAGCAACTACAACTGCTATGGTGGGCAACAGCTCTGAGAAATTGTTGGGGGTATTTTTCCTTCTGCTAGAGAAATCTGGTAGAATTACCTCCTCTCTGCCTCTAAGTAAAGGGGAAATTCAAACGGCCATTTCTTCATAGGTAAAGGTGACTCATGCTGGAGGAGAACTTTGTGGATACCCTTGGACTCCATAATAACAAACAAGTGGATGGGTCCCAGAGCAAGTCAAACCTGATCTGTCTCTGGAAGCAAAAATGATGAAATTGAGACTGTCCTATTCCAGGCACATCATAAAAGGCAAAAGTCTCTGGAAAGGAAAATACAGCAATACGGTACTGGGAAAGTTGGTAAGACAGTAGGAAGTTAGGAAGGCCAAATGGGATATGGATTGACTCCCTAAGCAAGGGAAGCCAAAGGCTATAACTTACATGAGTTGAACAGGGCTGTCAAGGACAGGATATTTTGGAGATCTCTTATTCATAGGGTTGCCATAGGTTGCCCAATACCCTCCAAACCAAAAGCACACATAGATGTTTGCTTTGCCATCCATGAAAAAATTAATGTATGTAGGCAGAGAAGCAACAGCAACACATATCCCATGATTGCAATATCTACTCCTATTTAAAGTTTGGTAGTAACGCCTGGGATGCCAATTCTTTATTTTACTATTAGTGCACTTTTTTTTACCAGAAGGACTATGTACTGCAGCTTGGATTTTAAATCAAGAGTGAAAAGAGAAGAATAAGGAAATAAGCTGGTTTCCAAACCATCCTAAGTATGAAGTACTGTATTGCAAACACAGCCCTACTTTGACTCCATAAACACTGGAAAATAGTTCAACTCCTATTGTTTTTTAAAAAATATTCTACAATATCAAAATACAGAATACAAAGATATTTGACCACTATAATAAAAACGGGAGGGGGGACATTACATGGTTATATTAGCTAATAGGTGGGTGCACTTATCAACTATCCTATTTTGTTGCTAAAATATGTACTGTTTTGGAGGCATCGTTATTGTTTTTCTTGTTATTTATAATTTTACCTGGTTGGATTGTCTACATTTAATTTTGTGTTGGTATTGGAGAAAAAAGTGTTAATCTGTTGTCGTTATTTATAATTTTACCTGGTTAGATTTGTTTATTTTTAATCTTGTGTCGGTATTGGGTGGGGGGAGTTTTAATTTGTCGTCGTTATTTATAATTTTACCTGGTTGGATTTATTGTTTACGTTTAATTTTGTGTTGGAACTGGGGGGGGGGATAAATTTGTTGTCGTTATTTATAATCTTACCTGGTTGGATTGTTTACGTTTAATTTTGTATTGGAACTGGGGGAGGGATTAATTTGTTGTCGTTATTTATAATCTTACCTGGTTGGATTTATTGTTTACGTTTAATTTTGTGTTGGAACTGGGGGGGGGATTAATTTGTTGTCGTTATTTATAATTTTACCTGGTTGGATTTATTGTTTACGTTTAATTTTGTGTTGGAACTGGGGGGGGTTTAATTTGTTGTCGTTATTTATAATTTTACCTGGTTGGATTTGTTTACGTTTAATTTTGTGTTGAAACTGGGGGGGGGGGATTAATTTGTTGTCGTTATTTATAATCTTACCTGGTTGGATTTATTGTTTACGTTTAATTTTGTGTTGGAACTGGGGGGGGGGGGGATTAATTTGTTGTCGTTATTTATAATTTTACCTGGTTGGATTTAATTGTTTACGTTTAATTTTGTGTTGGAAGGGGGGGAGTTTTAATTTGCTGTTATTTATAATTTTACCTGGTTGGATTTGTTTAATTTTGTGTTGGTATTATTGGGGGGGGGGGAGGATTAATCTGTTGTCGTTATTTATAATTTTACCTGGTTGGATTTAATGTTTACGTTTAATTTTGTGTTGGAACTGGGGTGGGGGGGGAAAGAGTTTTAATTTGCTGTTATTTATAATTTTACCTGGTTGGATTTGTTTAATTTTGTGTTGGTATTGGGGGTGGGGGTGGAATGTTTTAATCTGTTGTACTACCCTGCCCAGAGTGGGGGAAATTAAATATCCTAAATGAAATGAAATAAATAAATAAATAAATAACAAGGGTGCTTTCTAATTGCAACTGGGCGCAGAGGCACGGAACAACAACAAAAAACGACATCTTGAGAAGCGGAAGGTTTCACACTCAAAAAAGGCCAAAAAGAAAAAGGCCCGGTTGGAGTGACATGGCTGGTGAAGCTCCTGCTCAGTCCCGTCATGAAGCTTGTGCCAATGGGACTCCGAGACTTCTTCTGCTGCAACCAATGAAACGCACGGGAGACAGAGAATAAAGTAGTCGCGGGGAAGAAAAGCGACTTCCACCGGCGGGCATCCTTGAGCTTCTAACCCTACGTCGCTGTTAATGGCGTTTGGTCCCTTTTTGTTTGCTGTTTACTAGTCGACTTTCGGCGAACTCTTGGGGGGGGGGGGAAACGTCGACTGCTCGCCGGCCGCCTCCCCCCCCTTTCCTCCCCCTCTTGCCTCACGCTAGTCCGCGGTCAGCCTGGCCCCCAGCCGCCGCTGCTGCCGCAAAGGGTTCGACCCTGCCACCTTTTTTAGCCTAAGAGCCGGGGAGAGACTGTTGTGGGGGCGTCAGAGTATCCACGGGTGGCGCCTCCTACTGGCCGCGCGCTCCTTGAGTGGTGGGGGCGCGCGGGGGGCCCCGCCCGGACACGTGTAAAGTGGCTGGTGTGGAAGCGCCGTTCCTTGAGGAGTGGAGAGAAGCCGTTGGGAAGTGAGGAGTGCGGGGTTGTGTGTGTGTATGTTGGGAGAATTTTCTTTGCGGTTAGAGAGGGACTGCAGTGTCTCAAGTAGTTAAGATGCTGACTGGAAGTTTGGTACCCGAGTCCTGCACGATGGAATGAGCTCCCATCTCTGTCCCAGCTCCTGCCAAACCTAGAAATTGCAAGTAGATAAATAACCCTTCGTTTCGTGCACTCCGCTGTCTAGGCATGGCTGTCACGTGTTAACAGAAACGTCTGCAGACCAGGGCCATAGCCAGGATTCTAGATGTGGGTGAAAGAATATTTTTCAGGATGGGGCAACAAAGCCTCTTTTCAATGCATTCCTATGGGAAATCACGCTTTGCTAGGGTGGGCGCAGAGGGCTAACTCGGGGTGGGCCAAGCCCACACTGGCCACCCCCTGGCTGTGGTCCTGCTGCAGATGCAGACAGTGCTGGCTCTGGCTGTAAACAAAGATGAGCACTGAATCCTAGAGCCGGATACAACTGGCTTTCGAGCATGGGTGACCTTTACCTTTTAGAGAAGTGTGGCCTCTGCTCGTGTTGAGAGTTAAAAACAAGGGAATTTGAGTAAACAAAATGACAAAGAGTTCTAATTTTTAAAATGGTAGCCATCTTCGTCTGTGAGCGTATCAATAAACAAAACAAAAAAGTAGTGGCTCATGAAAGATGAATTCCTGTATTTAAATATGAGCTTTTATGAATCAAGTCCACTTCCTCAGACATAAGAGTGAGACCTCATGACATCAATTCAGACATAATTTCATGTCTGAAATTATTCTGGGTTGAAAGGATTTTTGCTGGAGAAACTTCAGAGAATGGCTGAATGAGGCTCCCTTTATATCTCCAAGATCTTTTTCCACTGAAGTGGTCCCTATTTATCTACTTGCAATTTCTTGCTTTTGAACTGTTAGGTTGGCAGGAGCTGGGACAGAGATGGGTGCTCATTCTGTCATGCTGTACCTGGGTGTTGAACTGCTGACTTGTTGGCCTTCCCATCTGGGTCCCAGGGAGTGAAAACAGGTGGCCTTTTGCTAGCACAAGAAGCCACATTTCTATTATAGTCTAAAACCTAATAAACTCCATCTTGGATATGTGAAGAACTTGGGGCCTCATTATATCACATAATGGCACTGCCATTTCCTCCAACAAGCTCTCAAAAGGTTCAAATCCCATTTCTCTGTGCTAATAAATTGAGCTAGTTTGCTGTATGGGAAAAACATGTTAATCGTCCTGAGAAAGAAAATTGGCACCAGGTGGGTAATGACATTCCGTCCCTAGCTGATAATGAGGCTATTATCCATATCTGTTGGGATGTTGTACCAGCCCTGTGTCGTTGGCTGACATGCCAATTAGTCCATTCGAGAGGCCATTTGTTTTGGTTTGGAGATATCTATACTGTACATCTCAGGCAAGAGTCATAGAGTCCAGGTGTAAAAGAAGGATTGTTTGATCATCAGAACTTGAGTACAGCAGTTCAACCACTGTGTCACCAGGGCTCTTCTGTAATAACAAGATCACTGATACAGGTATTCAAGTTTCTTGTGAAGTTTGGTCATGTTGAGCTGTAAATGGTTACTAGATGGACCTGATATACCGTATTTGCTGGTGTATAAGATGACTTTTTCACCCTAAAAAACATGCCTCCAAGTGGGGGGGGGTCGTCTTATACGCTGGGTGCACTTCAGTTGGGATAGACATAGCTGCCCATAGTGGCCTCCTGATGCTCGCCCACCTCATTCTACATGCCATCCAGATGAAGAAAGAAGCTTTATATTACAATTGTGTCTCCCTTTCAAACTGGTAGGGAAAAAGAAAGGGTTTCATTTACTGGTACCTTCTGCCCTTATCTCTGCTCTGCCCAAAATGGAGGAAAAAGCCATGCTTGCAAGGGGAAGCAAGAGGCTAGGCTAGAGCAACACTTCCTGCCTCAGTGCAATTGACCTGCCCACCCACTTTACCTGCAGCACCACCACTGGTGGGTGGTGCAAGTACAGTTCTAAAAAATCAATAAAATAATTAATATTACTATATTTTAATTACTGAAACTCACTAGCAGTTGCTACATTTCCCACTCTTGGTTTATACTCAGGTCAATCTATTTTCCTGTGTTTCAAGGTCAAAATTAGGTACCTTGGGTTATATTCGGGTCGGCTTATATTCATGTATATATGGTAGATAAATAAGTACCACTTTGCACTTGCACTGTTTTATGTTTACTGTACATGTTTGATAACATACAGCCTTGTGACAGTTTTTCTGCATGTCATAAGCATTTGAATATAAATTAACATGTTGAAATCAAATCTGATGTTCTTTTACATTTTATTTGGTGTGTGGAAGGTGTGCGGAAGAGGGGGTGGTCTTATACAGCGAGTATATAACAAACTATATTTTGAGTGGAAATGTTGGGGGGTCGTCTTATACGCTGGCAAATACGGTATATAAATTAACGCCATGAAATCTCACTCTTATGTCTGACAAAATTGACTTGATCCACGAAAGCTAACATTAAAATACAGCAGTTAGTCTTTAAAGTGCCACAACTTTTTATTATATAGCCTGTGGTTATACATCTTTGCATGAATGAGGTACTCAATGCGACTCCCTGTTTATTAATATTTGTTTTAATGCCCCCAGTCTGAAACGATGGAACAGCTTGTTATCATCCAACCTAATATGTCAGATCTGGAACTTAGGCTTTGCAGGATCTTCTCTAATGCAAATGTAGCTTTTTGCCACTTGTGCTACATTAGTAGGTGCTAAGGAGTAAATTCTAGCTTTTATAGGGGTTGGTTAGATGGTTAAGTATTGCCATCTAGTGGCATGCTGTTCCTTTCAGACTTGTGAAGCATAAGAGACTTTCATAAAGAATTTGGTAAGCATGCATAGTAATCTGAAGCAGTTTCATATACGTAAATAAAGGTTAAAAGAAGTTGTAATGCATATACAGTACTGTAATTGGTTAATGAGTTTGTAAATAAATTATGTAGTCTCACAACAAAAAGCACAATTTAGGGTTTTAATATACCACACCTTTTTCATATTTGGGGTGAGGTTTTTTAGTCCAAGTAGTGAGCTTCAATAACTAGAAAACCATGGCTCCTCACATACCTTAGTCTTACAGTTTGTCAGGTTGATGTTTCACTGAACTTAAAATTATTTTAAATGCAGGTACAGTATTCTTTATGTGAAGGCCTTGGAAAACATGTATAGAATAAATCTGAATTTGTTTGATGCACTTTCAAAAAGTCATTACACTTCCATACGGCCCCATGGTGGTTTTAGTGCACTCTCTGGGTGGTTCACAAGTTAATTAGCATTTTGCCCTCAACATGCTGGGTACTCATTTTATCAATCTTAGAAGGATGGAAGGCTGAGTTAAAAAGTATGTGTAGTGCCCAGAGATGATGGGCTTTGTAATGGCACTGCCATTTCCTCCCACAAGCTCTTGAATGCTTCAAATTACATGTCTGAAAATAAATTGAGCTGGTTTGCTGTATGGGAAATGCATGTTAATTGTCCTGAGAAAGGGCCAAATAAGTATACAGTGGAACCTCGGTTAACAAATGGCTCAGTTAACATAAACACATAACAAAAGGAAATCCATAGAAAATAGTGACTTGGTTTATGGAATATTTTTAGGAATTGATTAATTTGTTTTTCAGTGCATTCCTATGGGAAACCACATTTCGGTTAAAGTATTTTGGTTTTCAATGCATTCCTATGGGAAATTGCATTCAGTCCATTATTATGGGAAATTCATTTAAAGTAATTTTCAGTGTAAGAAACGTCCCAGAGAACGCATTAATTACATTAACCGAGGTTCCACTGTATTTACTTCTGAAATATTTAGGCTGAAGCACAATTGAAAGATAGTGTAGGGAGTTCCTGGCAAAAGAAGATAGGTACCAGGTGGACAGTGACATTCCTGTCCTTTGCTGATAACGAACCTATTGCCATCCATATCTGTTGGGATGTTGTACCAGCTCTGTGCCCTTGGCTGATAATGAGCCTGATATAATTCACACCTAAAGTGACATGCCAATTAGTCCATTTGGTATGCCATTTGCTTTGGTTTAGAGATATCTATACATCTCAGGCAAAAGGCATAGAGTCAAGGTGGATGATGCAACACTTTAGTCCAGGGTGAGCTTGACCATCAGAACTTGAGCTCTTCATGGACCAGAAGGCACCAGGTGCTATGGCCCAGAAGACTAGGGGTCTCCCTGTTACATCTGGGCTCCTGGTAGCAGAAGAGGGGGAGAGAGCTCTTGCTTGGTATGCATTTGCTCATTTTTACTCTTGCTTATATCTTTGTTCTGTTTCAATTATGCTCTGTCTTAAGAGCTATCTAAAAAAGATTTGTTTTCTCAACCAATGAGTGTTTACTGTCTCCAGATCAGCAAAGAACCTGACGTCCTGGACAGCCTTGTGTGGCAAGACACTATGATCATACTTTGGTTTCAACTCTTGAATTCTTTTCTCAGTTATATTAGATTTTATTAGATACTGACTACAGTGACCTTAATGAAATCAAAGCTCATGCACATTTACCCAGAGATTATCTAGTGCTATAGTAGAGGTTTCTTTCAGTATTGGATTGCAAGCCATAGTGTATTATTTAAACTTCTAAAATTCAGTCAGGAGTAAAATATCTTGCTCAAAATGTTGATCAAAATATTTTAAGTTGAGGATTGGAACACAGGACTTCCAAGATTACCTGATACTAAACTGGGTACCAGGTGGAAATTCTGGGATAACATTAGATTGCTATTTTTTTAAACCATTGCTTCTAATATATTTTCTATGCTTTAGTCTGTACCCATCTACTCACACTCTGGACTGAGAATGAAAGTAGATAAGGAAGGGAAACCAAGAGGCATATTTAATGGTTTTAAAGTGACAATTCATCAGCCTTAAGCACAGCTGCAGTGACATAATTGATACTGCATTTGGAACTGAACTCTGCTCTTATCCAGCTTGCTTTAAAGCAATTGAACAATGCCCTTGGTTTCTGGGTATTAGTTGTTATTATATTTGGAGGCTACTACAGTTACATGGTGCTACTGACCGCTGATTAATTGTTAAGTGAAATGTTTCCTTAGAGTCTTTGTGATTGCCATGATTGCCAAAATTCAGAATTGGATATGGCACAGGAAGAAGTATATTTGCAAATGCTAATGTTTCACTTAACTGAAACCTAAGAGATACTGCCTTGTGCCTAATCATGTGAATCATCTGAATTGGGGATGTATACCATGGGTGGTACTGTACTGCAAATTAGATAAATAGCAAGAACTTATGCAACCCTATATGGGTTATCATTTTAACATACATTCAGTGATGGGCAGCCAACATTTTTACTACCACAACTTGGGTGGACCCTATGTCATGACATCATGGGTGGAGCCAATGATGTGGGCCGAGCCAAAGTTAAAACTACAGTAAACATAAAAATACAACTTAAATATACATAAAAATACAAATTAAAATACACATAAAAGTACACATTCCACCCACCCTAAACCCAAACCCGAGTCACTTACCCTGGGGAATAGGTGGCAACAGTGGCAGTGTGGCCTGGTGTAATGGCATGGTGGTGGTGTGCAGGGCGGCATGCGGCGACGAGCGAGGGCTACTGCCGCCCCTCTGAGAAGGCCACTGGGTGTCAACAGCCACCCGACATCAGCCCAAAATGGCTGCTTTGTCAGTACACATGCGTTAAAATATCAATTGACATATGCAGTGATGGGATGTAACAGGTTCGCACCAGTTCTCCAGAACCGGTAGTAACTTTTCCCAGTGTCCCGGAGTACCGGTAGAAGCTTTTGGGGGAACCATCTTTGGGGCTTACCTTTTCACGTATGCGTGCTGAGCGCTGGAGGCAGCCAGAGAGGCGGCCGAACCGGCTGCCTCAAAAAAAACAAAAAACAAAAAAACCCGGGTGGTTTCCCGGGGAAGTACACCCCGCCATGGAGGCCACCCGGACTTTTTCCTACCAGTTCTGCTGAACCGGTGTGAACCAGCCCATGCCTGCCACTGCATACATTCCAGGTAAATATCAAGAAATTGCATGTTGCTTTCAGGCTGCATATAGTACAATAATTTGTTTCAAAATCTTTGCTGCAATGGGACAAAGCCACATCAATAAGAACAGGAGGCTGGAACCCAAATGGAGTCTAGAAGCTTTCTTAACAGTGGGGACCTGAAACATGCCCTCAACAAAAAGAACCACCTTGGTTCCAAAACCATGGTTCTGAAGAAGGAGAATGTGGAACTGGTAGACTGCTTACTTCCTGAAGCTGTTTCTACTTCCTTTGCACAATCTGATACTGCAGCATTTTATTTGTCCATCTATCAAGCCCCTCTTTGCAAGCTTTTGCGCTGGCCTAGTCCTTTGGCTTGTTTCAGTCTATGACATCACCTGCTGGAACATACAGCAGTGCCTTTTTTCCAGTGGGATTCCAGGGAGGCAAACTATATATTATTTCACAGACTTTCTGGATGCCAGGGATGAGTGGGATATCTCAGAGGAAGAGGAGGATGGCACTGAGGAAGAAATTTGATCCAAAAAGTTCCCAAAAGAAATTGATGGAATTGAAGGAATTTGTCAATCTTTCATTTGACCCCAGTCCAGTTGGCTCCAGGTATAAGATACTGTCAGGGGTGCAATAACTACATCTTACTTTGCAGATCTGGCATAGAGTTGGGCATGGGTTAGAGCAGGCTGCTCAAACTATGGCCCATGGGCCGGATCTGGCCCCCAAAGTCAATTCATCCAGCCTACGCCACTCCTGGAAATGGAAGTAAAATGTGCATGCTTGGGCACATAATGCGCATGCACAGAAAGCTGCTGTAAATGACCCATGGCTGTCATTTATGGCAGTGTTCTGTGCATGTGCAGGGGTGTTACGCAACCACGTATGCATGTTTTACTTCTGCTTCCGGTGGGAGGAACCATGTGACTAGCTCAATCAGCTGTTTGGGCAGGGTGGTCAGGCCTGTGTCCCGAAAAGTGTGGGCACCTCTGAGTTAGATCTATTCCAAATCAATGTTGGAGCAACATTTAAGAGTTAAACCAGCCACTTTCCCCAGATTTCACCTTTAAGGTTTTGTTTCACAGCCTGCCCAGTTTTCTTCCGGAAGAAGACAGGCTTCCTTCTGATCCAAAAGGAAAGTATGCTCAGCTTGTGCCAGGAGCCCACTTCCCAGAGGCCATGGTTGCTATTGCTTTTTAAAAAATCTGAATGGAGAGATCTGGATTCCAGCCTAATCTGCTTTCACCTCTTATTAACAGGAAACAAGCCTGTCAGCTCATGGCTTCCTGATCCAAGAAGGGTAATGGCCACAGGCAAGCCCTTCGCAAACACCAGTGAGCAGATTCTTTTGGTCCTGGCAACAGAACGGGCTGCTGGAACTTGCCTTCATTAAATGTTTTTAAAATTGTTTTAATATTGACCAGTGTTCAATTGCTTTTTAGTATATAGTTTGGTCTGGTATTTTAAACTTGTTATTGTATGGTTTTAATGGTGAGCTAGTAGAGACTGTAGTGGCTTAGTGCCGGAGTTCTCAACCTTTTAAAGCCAGGGGCTGGGTCACATTCCCTCACAGTTTCGGGGGTTGGAGAGCCATTTTGCCCTTCCTCCACCACATGGCACTTCTGGGTCTGGTGGAGGTGCTGTGTGGGGCACATGAAATGGCGCCGAGGGCTACATTTGGACTATGTGCCGCAGGTTGAGAATCCCTGACTTGGTGGTTAAGACACTGAACTTGATGACTGGAAGCAGTTCAAGACCTGAGTGATACACAACAGAGAGAGCTCACATCTCTGTCCCAGCTCCTGCCAACCTAGCAGTTTGAAAGCAAGAAATTACAAATAGATAAATAGGTACCACTTTGGTGGGATTGTAAACAGCATTTCATGCTAAGTCATGCCTACCACATGTCCATGGAAACGTTTGTTGACACAGACAGCACTGGCTCTTTGGCTATAAACAGAGATGAACACTGAACCCTAGAATTGGATACAACAGGCTTTTGAGCAAGGGCAACCTTTACCTTTACTTTATCTAATGGTGAGCTCCCTTGGGCCCACTATGGGGAGAAAAATGGCTTATAAATAATAACAAGCAAACAAGCAATTAATCTTGGAATGTATAATATTTTTGGTGAAAGGGTCTCTGAAGAACTGGGTTTGTATGCCATTTTTCAGCTTAAAGAAAGCCACATAAAAACAGATACAGTAATACCCCGGATAACGTTATGACTTGGTTCCACAAGTCATGACGTTATCCGATTTTTAGCGTTGTCTGATGCATGCATCGAACAACGCTAAAAAAAAGCCCTGACTTCAGGGACAAACCACTTTAAAGGCAGGCAGGGAAAGAAAGATACCTTTTCCTCCCTGCCTTTAAAGCCACCCCCTACCCGCAGCGGTCTCTGTGACTGCAGTAGGGTCGGGGGAAAGGTGCGTGCTTTTCCCCGACCCTACTGCAGTCGCAGAGACCACTGTGGGTGGGTGGTGGATTGGGTAGTTCTACTCAAACCACCCCACACCCGCAGACCATTGCCTCGGATAACGCTAAGAATCATTAGCCAGAATCGTTATCCGATGCAAGTTTTTTCCAAAAAACTTGCATCGTTATCCGATTCTAGCGTTATCCGATGCAATCGTTATCCAGGGTATTACTGTACTGTACTCGCCTTAGATTATTTGCATACATTTCGTGAGGAAGAAACATAAATATGTAACAGTGAAGGATTGCTTTTCCCAGGAAAGTTTAATTTTGAGGAGTTAGTTGCTTACATTTTACTGTTCAGGATTTTATATACACACTCTTGAGATCGCCGCTTCACACAGCGCGTCTCCGAAAGCCCAAAACAACATCAAAGCCAGGGAAAAGATCCCACCACTGCCACCATGTCGGAACACCAGACGTCTCTGTAAGAGCCCCCCCCACCATGCTCCTGAGCATGTGCTCATTTCTGGAACATATTTAACTCTTACCTTCCAACTCTGAGAGACCTGGGCCGCATTTCAAAGGAGAACTTAAAGCAGAACACGGGAGGCTTCTAGTAACGTAGCAGAGGTTGCTTCGTGTGTGTGTGTGTGATAAGAAAAACAACAATCTTCAAAGAGAAACAGCTGTTTTATTCCACCAGGTTCATGTAAGAAAGTTCAAGGAAAAGCAGAAATCCAAAAGGTCATATCCATAAGATCAGTCCAGTAAACAGTCCAAGATCTTTTAGGTAATCATAATAAAATCATGCCAGCAGACAGTCCGGGGTCTTAACCCATGGAGAAGCAGAGACGAACCCTTAAATCAAAAACAGGTCTTAAGCCATTGCAATCCAGACACGTACTAACTCTCACTTCTCTGAAAAATGGAGAATCTGCCATCAGGTGGGATAGCTTTAGCCAATCACGTAACAAGGAGCAACAGAGAATAACTTTCTCAAAACAATAGTTGTTTACATTTATGTAAAGACACAACACGCCAAGCTCTGCCGGCTAGGCCGGCTAGAAAGATAACAGCACAGGAACACTTTAGTCAACAAGTCATCGTGGCAGTCTTGTAAGGCATACAGAGAGAAAAATGGATTTCTATGAGGCCTAGCTGAAAAATAGCAATTTCAAGCCTTGGGAGACATTAGGAAATAGGGCTATTTCCTGACATATTTCTTTGTTTTTCTGACCCCTTTTCATTGAGATTTTAGTTTTACCTTCATCTACTTTCATTGTCTTCACCTGCACCTTCCTCCATTGCCTTTCCTTCCATTCACTGACTCCATTGCTGTGACCATTTCTTCCCACTTTTTTTAAAAAGCAAATTTACCTGTTTTCCAAGTTTCAGTTCTGATTGCTGCTGCATATAATTCTTCTGCAGCTTGTTTTATGGCCCCAACTGGCCCATTTAAAAAGTGCATTGGTTGTGGTAACAAAATACCCCTCAGAGGGCCACTGGAAGTGCTTGCTCTGCCTAGGCGCTGTCAAATGCAAACCTTTCCACATTGTGGGAACTTTACTAAGGTAAAGGTCACCCTTGCTTGAAAGCCAGTCTTATCTGACTGTGGGGTTCAGTGCTCATCTCTGTTTATAGCTAAAGAGCAAGTGCTGTCTGCATTTGCAGACGTTTCCATGGATGTGGCAGGCTTGCCTGGACACCGAAGTGCACGGAACGCTGTTTACCTTCCCACCAAAGTGATACCTATTTATCTATTTGCAATTTCTTGCTTTCAAACTGCTAGGAAAACTTGCCATTAAAAGTAGACAGCCTCACCTAAGATCCCATCTTTGGGAAATGTCTTTAAAAGCTGCCTAGCCTTAGATTTGTACTGTACAACTGATTCTGGCTCCACCATCTTCAGATTCTGCTCGGCCACAACCTCAGCTTGAAACCTAGGCTGAATCAGACTTTTTAGTTTATTAACAAGGTTGGGTGGACATTCTGAAGCATTGGGGTATGATGGTTGAAAGAAGGAAAAAGAAAAAGCATGTACAAATATGTTTATTATCACATCTCCACTTTCTTTGGGATGTAAAGTAAAGAGTAAAGGTTTCCCTTGCTCGAAAGCCAGTTGTATCCAACTCTACGGTTCAGTGCTCATCTCTGTTTCAAAGCCAAAGAGCCAGCGCTATCTAGTAGACAGTGTCTACTGTAGACGTTTCTGTGGTCATGTGGCAGGCTCAAGTGGCTAAGATGCTGATTGGAAGGCGGGAGGTCAGCAGTTTGATTCCCGAGTACTGCAGGATGGAATGAGCTCCTGTCTTTGTCCCAGCTCCTGCCGACCTAGCAGTTTGAAAGCAAGAAATTGCAAGTATAGTAGATAAATAGGGACCCCTTTGGTGGGAAGGTAAACAGCACTCTGTGCACTCCAGTTTCTAGTCTTTGGGATGGCATGACCACAAACAGCTATGCCTTTATCGTTGTTATAGATTGTAGTGGTAGTTGAATGTATTCACTTTTCTGAAAAGCCAAACCAAGCTTATAGTAGTAATCAGCCAGTTAGTATACCCATTTCAGGCTCTCTGACACACACACCCCTTCCCGGCTCCAGGGAGGTCGGGGGAACCGACCCAAGCTGTTTCTGGACTTCCCCCAAAACGTCAGGATTCAAATCCTGACATTTTGGCTTGCTGCCCTGCCCCGGGAGGTGGGGGAAGTCCAGAAACATCGCGGATCGGGTCCCCTGGCCTCTCTGGAGTCAGCGGGGGTGGGGGGGTGGTCAGAAAGCCCGAAATGAATTTTAAAAAGTCTGGGTTTTTTTACCCATTAAGGGCTCTCTGACCCCCTTGCTGGCTCCAGGCAGGTCTGCGGACCTGATCCACAGCTGCAGGGTGGCTGGAGAAGCTGACGGGGCAGCCCCCCATCAGCTTTCCAGCCACCCCACCCCTGCCTCCGCAGCTGCAGTGTGGCTGGGAAGCTGAATGGAACCCCGTTCAACTTTCCAGCCACCCTGCTGCTACGAATAACTGCATCGGATAACGCTAGCAGATTGTTATCCGCGCAAAATTTCTTTAGAAATTTTGCATCATTATCCGATTTTAGCGTTATCCGATGCAGTCGTTATCCAAGGTATTATTGTATTGAATTATGCCTATAAGATGCATGTTTTTCATTACAGGAACAATGTGAATCACTTAAGAACTATACCACTTGTCTTGTTTGACATTATTTCTGTCTCATGTGTTATAGAATTATATACTGTAGCTCAGGGTTTTGCAACCTTGGATCTCCAGCTGTTCTTGGACTTCAATTACCAGAAGCCCAAGTCAGCACCCCTGCTGATCAGGGCTTCTGGGAATTGAAGTCCAAGAACATCTGGGAGCCAAAAGTTGAGAAACTCTACTGTAACTAAAGATAGCTTTGGTTCAGTATAAAGTTAACTAAAGTTCTTATGTCATACGCTAGAATACTGATGGTGAACCTTTTAGAGACTGAGTGCCCAAGGAGGGGCAGGGGAGATGGGCAGTAGGTATCATGCATGCTTCAGCATGTTGTGTATTGTGTATTGATAGTCATGAGGCACTTTTAGTCTTTCGTTAGGTGAGCGAAGAGCATGGTGAACGTTTTCATTAAGACATTAAAGTAATGGAAGAACGTTACCAAGGCTGATGGACCACCAACATTGTATTGTATTGTATTGTTCGACTTTTATGCCACCCCACTCGCCTATAGCGACTCTGGGCGGCTCATAGCAAAACAATGTTTCATAACTACAAATATTACATCATAAAAGTCACAAATCAAAAGTACATCAAAAACATTACAAGAAGTCCCCCATCCCAATTACAAAATTAAGAATTCATAAACATTTCATTTCATTTCAAAAACACATCAAAACACTTTGAACAGTCCACAAAAATCTCGAACTCTACCCCACTTACTAAGCCCACTACGTCCATTTCCCTGCAACTTCTTTCCCCTCAGCCGAACTTGGCTGAGAGAGTGGCCAAATTTGGGATGGAGGGGGAAAGACCCACATAGCTCTCACCAGTCCAAGGCCGGGGGAGAGCGGCATCAATGTCCGGCGAGGCGGCAGCAGTTCTTAAAGCCGCCAGCCCTGGACGCAGCTGTCCTCACTCTCCCTGGTCTGAGGCCGGGGGAGAGCGGCATCAATGTCTGGCGAGGCGGCGGTGGTTCTTCTTAAAGCCGCCAGTCCTGGACGCAGCTGTCCTCACTCTCCCTGGTCCGAGGCCGGGGGAGAGCGGCGTCAATGTCCGGCGAGGCGTCAGCGGTTCTTCTTAAAGCCACCAACCCTGGACGCAGCTGTCCTCGCTCTCCCTGGTCCGAGGCCAGGGGAGAGCGGCGTCAATGTCCGGCGAGGCGTCAGCGGTTCTTCTTAAAGCCGACAGCCCCAGATGCAGCTGTCCTCGCTCTTCTTGGTCCGAGGCCGGGGGAAAGTGGCGTCAATGTCCGGCGAGGCGGCGGTGGTTCTTCTTAAAGCCGCCAGCCCCGGATGTAGCTGTTCTCGCTCTTCTTGGTCCGAGGCAGGGGGAAAGCGGCGTCAATGTCCGGCGAGGCGGCGGTGGTTCTTCTTAAAGCCGCCAGCCCCGGATGTAGCTGTTCTCGCTCTCCCTGGTCCGAGGACGGGGGAAAGCGGTGTCAATGTCCGGCGAGGTGGCGGCGGTTCTTCTTAAAGCCACCAGCCCCGGAGGCAGCTGTCCTCGCTCTCCCCGGTCCGAGGCCGGGGGAAAGCGGCGTCAACATGATGGCAGATTACTGTTGGTCCTTGATGAGAGACATTACACACATTGAACGTCGCAGAGCGTCCAAGAAAAGGTCGTTCATGGCGATGTAAGGTCAATATTGTCAATTTACCTTTTTGTACATATTTTTATATCTTAACGTTTCAATTCTTACATGTTAATATGCTTTCACTCTCAGCTTTGTGCTTCAGTTCATAATTATATATGTTTGTTCAATAAAGTATTGAATATTGGATATTATTTTATTAGGTCCGTATGTCTGTTTAGCTTGACGAATATGATGATAAATTTGCTGTTCATAGATATATTGCAATATTTGAGATCTCAAAAACCTGATGTGCTAGGAAAAAACCGGATGCCAGATTTGGAATCAGCACCTCAAAATTACCTTAGAATCGTTAGAGTACCTCATGCCAGAAAAATTGTGTTGACCAGTGTAATAATAATAACTGCGCTTGCGCATGCACAACATCCCACCACCACCAAGCTTTGTGACCCTGGCAAGCCACCCCCAGACAAGTCCACTGTGCCAGCCCCCCTGCCCCCGACAAGTGCTGCATGGCTGTGCCTGGTGCTGGAAAGGCCTGAGCACTGGAGATGTCCCGCACAGCTTCCAGAAAGGCCTCCTGGGATTTTGAAAAGCCCTGTGTGGCCTTCCCACCTCCAAGAGACCTTCCCATCTCCCAATGGGTATACACCCCCTCCCCCCAGTTAGGGTTTCCAATCCCTTGTCTGGCATTCCTAACGCCCACTGGCCTTCTTACCACCACCCCCACCTTGGGCCTTCCAGTTAGGGTCTGTCAGGCCTTCCTACCCCCCTTGGGCCTCCCCTCCATGAGTGCTCCCCACCTTACTTCTCCCAGCTGCAGCCTCCTGGCTGGGATTTCAACCTCCCCTCTCGCCTTTCCTTTGGCAGAGAGGGGTGGGTGCGGTGGGAGTGGTGCTGGTCAGGCTGCATGGGGTGGGGCTTCCTCTCAATGGCGTGCATGCCAAGAGAAAGGCTTCTGCATGCCACTTCTGGCACGAGTGCCATAGGTTCACCACCACCGCCCTAGAGTATAACCAAGTTGCAAGTTCACACTCTGCTTTTTATGAACATCTTTGAACAAACAGTAAATGGCAATGAAAGTATGTAATGGAAATAAACAAGTTAAACTCTGCTAAATTTTTTCTTTCTCCCTCACTTTCTAATTCACTCAGGTAAATGTATTTACATATCTGCATGCTTACAAGATGGTGTTCAAAAAAGCAAGATAAAGTGTTTAGAATCTTTTCATGTGTTCTTTTAGTATGCCAGAAAATGGCTGTTCATGTTTTTTTCTCTTTATCTTATTTTCTTGGCTGTTTAGTTGTGTAGCCTTTTGATCGCTTTCCAAGAAATTATCTAGGATTATAACTGGAATCTTGACAGATACATGAGATAGGAGTTTATGTTGTTAGGTTGAGTAGAAGGTTTTTCACTCTTCTGTTATTACCTTGATTTTAGTATATTTTCTTTGCAATAAAAAGGCAGTCCTTTAGTCTTAGTAATGTCTGATCTTGATCTTGTTAGTTAGAGGTTGTGTGTCATTATTTTGATGTGCTTTTTGAGGTTGTCACAGTTCCTAAAAAGAATGATGCAACACAGCTGACAGGCAAAATAGAACACATTTTTAAAGCAAAAACCATCAAAAGCTCCTTCAAGGACAGAAGCCTGTTGGTTTCTATTCACAGGATTATTGGAAGTTAAACACAGCATTGTGTAAACATGTGTTGCTTTTTCTTTACAGGTGACCAGGAACATGTTTAGTTTCTATTTGTCTTGGCCTTTCATCAAGTTTGAAATTCAGAAAAGGTCCAAGATTAACTGAGTGCCGTTATAACGAAGTCTTAACTCGTGAATACAGTTTAAACACAGATGTTCTCCCTAAGCATCCATCCCATGTTAGTGTTTTAAAAATGTCCAGCTGATGGTAAAAGTGTCATTGGTTCCTGAAACAGTGAACCCTGAGATAGCACATCCATGTATAGGATCTGTATCTCTAGAAGTGACTAGTTTCCTTAAGAAGCAGTCACTTTTATCTGCTGTGAAGTTTTTGACTGTGATATCAAACCAGTTGGCTCATTTTCTTCCTTTTCTTTCTCTTTCATTCTTCATCGTCAACCATTAATATTTGAATGGTTTTTTTTTAATTAAATGTATAGCCTGCTTGTCCACCACAAATAACACTTAGGGTGGCCAACACTACAGTGTAAGATGAAACACAAAGGGGTAATTGAAACATTAAAATATAGCAATTAGTAGATTATTTGCTAAAATATAGTTAAAACCACATCACATAAAAGGAATAAACTGGTCCCACCAGTTAAAACCAACTTCAGCAAGCTGCTGAAAAGTTGTATGCCTAAATAAACAAAGAAAAGCTGGCAGAAGGACAACGAAGACAAATTAGTCTAGCTTTCCTTGACTTGGGAAGTGTGTATGTGTATCCAGTGGTGGGATTCAATTTTTTTACTACCTACGCTATGGGCGTAGTATGGTGAGAGTGGCCAGGAGGAAAGCCCTGCATTATTTCAAAACTTGGATGGGCACAGTGATGGGATGTAACAGGTTCACACCAGTTCGCCAGAACCAGTAGTAATTTTTCCCAGTGTCCCGGAGAACCGGTAGCAGCTTTTGGGGGGAACCACCCTTGGGGCTTACCTTTTAACTGGTTCTCCCACTGCACATGTGCGCCAAGCACTTGGTGTGCATGCACGCCTACAGTGATTGGCGCGTATGCACGGCCTCCTTGCTGTCCTCCCAAGCGGGGAGGAGGAAGAGAAGCTGCTAGACTGAAGCTCCCTATAGCCTGCTCCCCAGGATAAGTGACTCACCTTTGGATGTGGTGTGTCTGTGTGTCTTTTAATGTGTATTTAATACCTTTACCTATATTGATGTACTACCACGGTTCCTAAAAAGGCCTGGCGGTCGGCAAGTCTGGCGGCCTGGCTTGGGGTTTTTATGGGGTCTTGGAGTTATCTCATCAATAAGCTACACCTGTGCTGTTTCAATTACTGTTCCAATTGGAGAACCCTTAAGGAGGTACAGCTGTTTTACATTTACATTAAGGCATATTATCCTAGAGAACTGGTTAGGCAAAGACTTAGTACCTAACTTCTTTAACTGTTGAAAAGTTGAAAAGAGCCAAAATGAAGCCATCTTGTGCTGAGTTCATTCTGTGGATCCTTCCATCTGACCTAGTGTGAGAAAGATTAGCCAGAATAAGCTTTAAGCTCTGGTTTAAAAGCTCTGGTTGATCTGTGTTTGTGGTGGGTGGGTGGATGTATTTTAATGTAAGTATGTATTTATTTAATTTACGGGTTTGTATTGTGGGTGGGTGGGTGGGTTGAAGGGTGTGTGTGTGCGTGCGTGTGTGTGTGCGCGCTTATTTTTAAAATTTGGCCCCACCCATGATGTCATGACATCATGAAGTTAGCTCCGCCCACACTGTGATGACAACACGGTGGGGTAGTAAAAATTTTGACATCCCACCACTGGATGGGCAGGGCCAGCCAGAATTTCTGCTACCGGTTCTGATGAACTGGGGTGAACCTGCTGAATCCCACCACTGTGTGTATCCAAATAATTGGAAGTAGTCACTGAGAAGACCTTTCTTCATTTATGCCATGCATGACCAAACTACAGCCCGCAGGCCGGGCCCAGCTCCTAAAGCCATTTCATCTGGCCCCTGATGCCCTTGTCAAACGAGGAAGTAAATACAGATGCTTGCGCACATGTGAGAAAAGCAGCCATTTTACTTCTTGGTTTGGCACGGACGCTCCTGCGCCAAACCAAGAAGTAAAATGGCTGCTTTCGCGCATGCACAGAAGCATCCGCACCAAACCAAGAAGTAAAATGGCTGCTTTTGCACATGTAAAAGCATGGCAAACCAGGAAGTAAAATGGCCATGCAGGTGCAAACATGTCCTGTTCCGGGGGCGTGGCCTGCTCAGTTCTGGGGGCATGGTCAGGCCCCCAGCCCAGAAAGTTTGGGTACCCCTGATTTGTGCATTTTGGACAAGTGATGGGACAGAAAGGAGGACATCACCCGAGTATCTTAGAAGGCAGTGTTACATGTAAGACCCTATTCCAGTGATGGCAAACCTTTTAGAGACCGAGTGCCAAAACTGCCATCAACACCGCACACTCATGCAGCATGTGAGCTGCCCACCTTACCTCAGATGGGAGGGAGGAAGTGCTCCGATTGGGCTGCTGGGCAGAGGGGCAGTGCAAGCTTTGTCCTGGGGAGAGAGGAAGCACTCCCATTGGGCTGCTGGGCAGGGGGACAGGGTGAACTCTGTGCTGGGGGGAGTGAGGAAGTGCTCCCATTGGGCTGCTGGCCAGAGGGGCAAGGCGAACTCTGTGTTTGGAGGAGGGAGGAAGTGCTCCCATTGAGCTGCTGGGCAAAGGGGTCTGGCATACATGCCATAGGTTTGCCACCGCTTGCCTATTCTTTCAAATAGTCACTACTCGATTCTTATATTGCTTTATAGGTCATAACCAGTACTTAGGAATGTAATTGGAAATAGGCCAGCTGCCCCAAAGCTATTGTAATAAAGCTGTTTTATGTTCCCTGGGTTGAGTGCTTTCTCAATGGCTATCATGGCTGCATTTGTATACTGAGTGGGAGTTTTGATTCCTTTAAAGCTAGCATTTACAGTTAATTAAGAAATCTGGATTAAGTGATGCAGGGCACTGCAGTATTTCTCAAATATCTTCATACTGTTTATTTAAAGCTCTGTCTTGTTGGGGGAAGAATAGTGGGTATGCCAGCCCAGGTCTACAGTTATAACTATGAGAATGGCAGGAGTTAAAGGCACCACTGTTTATAATTGCTGGAAACAAAGTAGGTAGTTTAATATTCATGAAGTGTTTCATTTAAAGTAATATACATGCTTATTTTTTTAAACTTGCTTTATTTTATTATTATTATTTTTAAAAAAATCTTGTTTAGCCTGCTGGCTGTTGCTGGATTATAACTTTCATCAGCCAAAGCTAGCATTGTCAGTGGTCAGGGATGATGGGGATTGTAGTCCAACAAGATAGGTAGAGCCATGAGCTCCCCACCTCTGTCAAGTGCCTTTATAGTCATCGTCACTCCACTTTGGACAGAAGGATATTTAAGCCTTACCAAACAATTGGATAGAATATAATGTTCCATGCCCAACTGTACTAGTAAAAGATGGAGCAGTTACTTTAAAAACTGACTCTTGAACATTCTGGGGAAAGTGCTGGAATTCTATCTTTTGCAATAAATAATTATGTTTCTTTAATGCCAACTTATCAAGTACAGTAAAACCTCAGATAATGCTTAAACTTGGTTCCACAAGTCTTAGTGTTATCCAATTTTTAATGTTATCCAATGCATGCATCGGATAACATTAAAATCCTATGGGGTGCATCAGATAACGTTAAAACTCTATAGAGATACATTGTAACTGGCACAAGCTTTAGATAACATTATCCGATGCATCCCATAGGATTTAACGTTATGCGATGCAATATTTTTTTCCAGATTGCTTAACGTTATGCAATTTTAGTGTTATCTGATGCAAATGTTATCTGACGTATTACTGTAATTAAAAAATAAAGGTGCTTCTATGCTGATTAAAAAAAAACATACAGTAAAACCCCGATTTACAAATGTCCCTACTTATGAATAATTCGGCTTACGAATTGGTTCTGCACTGAAATCCATGCCTCAAGTTACAAACATGCCCTGATTTACGAATTAATTCTTTTTCCTGTGTGTTGCCTCGAGTGAAGCAAAAAAATGCCATTTCCCCTATGGGTTTGCTTCAGGTGACAATCTGATTCCCCAAAGTACATTGTGCATATGTAGCCTTTCTGAGCCCTGTAGATGGAAGTAGAGTGTTTGGAATGATTTCTTTGTCTGGAGTTTCTGCATCAAATTGGCTGCCAGTTGCTGTTTCTTGCTAAATTGTTCTGAGTTTTCTGTCCATTTTCAAAGCTTCTTTAAGGTAAGGAACAGCATTTTTGCTTATGCGTGCTTTTCTTTCAATGCTGCTGTTGTTTTTGGGTGGTTTGATTGATTTTTGGAGGGGACTGTTTTGATTTTTGGAGGGATTGGTGGGCCTTTTTCTTTATCTGAATGGAGATGCCTCAAGTTATGAACAAATTCGACTTACGAACAAGGCCATGGAACTGATTTTATTCGTAATTTGAGGTTTTACTGTACTGTATTTTAATATCTTGTAAATGCTACACTGTAACAAAACATACAGTAAATGAAAGTTGGTCACCACAGAAATGGGATGTTCTGAGGAAGGCTTCTGAAATGATAAGAAGGGATAAAATCAGGAATGAAATTATAAGGGAAAGAAATGGAACAGAACCAATCTTAAACTACATATATAGACAACAAATAATGTGGTTTCCCTATTTGGAGATAATGTCTTAGAGTTTCATGCAGTACAAGCCAAATGTGAAAAGAGGAGAAGGAGAAAAACCATGAGGCAGTCCCAAAGGAAAGTGGAGAGATAATACCAAAGAGACATTATAAGGAGGAACAGGAGAAGAATGATGCACTGTAACACAGGTTGTGATGGACAAGGCTGTTTTAAAAGATGGGTCATATGTCTTACTGACAAACCAATCTTACGTTTTTTAGTTGGAAACTCCGTTGCAATGACTTCCACTTGCACATAGCTCTGAGTGACATCAACTATTTGGAGCTTCCATGATAAGATTTGGTTCTTAAGGAGAGTGTGTTAAATTTCTACTTGGATTTGCTTCCTGACTGATTATCTCATCATTGGTAGATTATCTTTAATTCAAATCTGTTTCTTAGAAATATCAAAACAGTTAATTTAGTGATGTCAAAATTGTTTTTCCTCCTTTTCCTTTCTTTGAAAGTGCTTGAAAATGACTTCTAAACCCATACTGAATAGAATCCTGTTGTTGATTTAAGTGAAATAATGTAAATTGTAGCAACAAATTGCCACCAATTAATACAATACTGGTTGTGTTCATCATCATGTGTTACAGTGACATAACCAGGAATGCAGCTGGCATTTCATTAATTAGCAGCAATTCACTGCTGTAACTTAACACAATTTCACTTACACACATGTGCAAATCACCAATAGACTCTAGACTAGTGATGGAGAACCTTGGCACTCCAGGTGTTCTTGGACTTCAATTACCAGAAGCCTACCATCACTCCTGCTGAACAGGGCTTCTGGGAATTGGAGTTCAAGAATAACTGGAGTTCCAAGGTTTGCCATCGCTGATCTAGACTGTGACCCCAGTTATCAGTGGTAGATCTATATACTTGATTTTGGATTTAAATGACATGTATTACTATTGTTAGTATAGCTGTTAATTTTCTCTAGATTTCTAGCTATAACACAGTGCTTGATGTGGAAGGATGCATATTGACAGCATTTCTTAGGACATGCCTCAAGGACAAAATTTGAATACTTCCAAATAGCCTCACCATCAATCAAAGTAAAGATGTTCTTGTACATCAAGTCCTATATAGTATAGCTTGCCAATGACCTTAACATGCTAGCCAACACTGAAACTACTAGAGTAATTACAGATTACATTAAGTATCAAACAAATGCCAAGAGCCAACCACTAGACAGTTCTTTTATGCATTATTAAAACAGATCCTTCACACAAGATTCAAAATAATAACATTGAATTTGATAAAGCAATTGGGAAAAAGCAAATGTATTTTAACAAATCTCCTGTTTCTCCTTCAGCAATGTCCCAGGTAGTCCTGTACTATGCAATGTGTGTTTAATAACTATATACATTAATAGCACTTTCAGCTGAACACAGTCTCTGGCATTTGAAACATACATATGTACAAGAAAAGCTTTACAGGAAAAACTAGCTACAGTAAATAGTAACCCAGTTCCATTATAAACAGTGGGATTCAAGTTATTTTCCATAAATATTCCATCCATTGTCAGTTCGTGAAAGTGTAGAGGCCAAAGTGTAGAGGGCATTCTACTAAGAAGGAAGTCCACCAGTATAGTGTGGGATTATGTTACTTGTGCAGGAACTTGTGGTCTCTGTGAAGGAAAAACTATCCTCTGCTTGTAGTATGGTATGGCTTACACAGACAGCATCATCCCATGCTACTACACTAACTGGAGTTCCTGCTGAACAGAAGCTCAATATGATGTTGGTCCAAAATTTTGAATGCCTCAAATTACCATCCAGAGATGAAAGAACAAATTTTTTTAAACCTGATATTTAAGAAAGAAAGAAAAGGGGAAAAGATACAGCTCTTTTGATATGATCCATGTGGAATCAAATCTATTACGAAGGTCCTGATGCTGGGAAAGATCGAAGGCAAAAGGAGAAGGGGTCGGCAGAGGGTGAGATGGCTAGATGGCATTGTTGACGCAGTGGGCGTAGATCTGGGCAGGCTACGGAGGATAGCAGATGAAAGAGGAGCCTGGCATGCAGTGGTCCATGAGGTCACAAAGGATCGGACTCGACTGTGTGACTGAACAACAACAATTTTCCTTCTCTCTGTTGTTCTCCTTTTGGAGACTGTTATGAATAGTCTGACTTTGTATGCAACCGTGGTAAATGATGTGACATATCAAAGCCACTCTCCCAGATTCTTGAGCAAATATATTTTAGTCCTTTACTAATAGGTAGTAGGCCAGCAAGTTCAAATCTAATTCGATGAATGTTCACCAGTTCACATTTATCAAGTGCTGCCCCTTCACATCGTATTTATCAAATTTGAATCCTATCATTCCTCCAAGAAGCTTGCAATATAGCAAATTGATTTTCTTTCTTTTTGTTCATCAAACAACTAGGGTAGGTTGAGCTGAGCAATTCAAAGTCATTCAAGTTGGCTTCATGGCTGAGTAAAAACTCTGACCTTCATAGGTTCAGTTTCAACATTTACAACAATAATATAAGCAGGAGTGAGAATGAGCCAGAATACGACTAAAGTTTACTGAGGATGCAATAATGAAACTACTGTTACCCAGAATTGAGGGTAGTTATTGGTCCTGAACCTTGAGGGTAAGTAAATTTAATTGAAATGAGTGGAACATCATTGAAATCAATGGGACTTCAAAGCAATTGAGCTAAATTCAATATGAGTTTCACTTCAAGGGGAGCCACTGAAATTAAAGGATGATGATCAGAGTTGATTGACAAGCCCCATACATACATTTAACTTGGTCTGCTCTAGCTGAGATGAAAAATTGGGTTTGGCTCCATGTAGTTGTGATAGAAATGCTAATGTAACAGTAAGTGATGTCAAAATTGTGCAAAGGGCATTGACAAAAGTCAACAACCCCCCCCCAAAAAAAAAACAAAAACAAACAAACAAACAACCCTACACTTGAGCTTTGCAATGTTGCAATGGAATGTGTGGCTTCAAATTAGTCTCAGTGGATTTAGAAGAGCAAGTAAGCCTTTGGCAGTAAAGGATATACAATTAATTACAACTACTTATTCCTTCTTGAAAATAACCATCATGCTAAATCAACCATGGACACAATTTCAACCACAGAGCAACTGTTTAATGCTTGTGTGTTTTTCCAGTAATGAACATTATGCAAGATTGAAATGTAACCTTTGAAGCAGAAAATAAAGATGAAAGAATCCATCTTAACTCTATAGGAAAGGGTCTAAAATGAAGCACTATTGTTTTCAAGGTCTATAGAACAGTGGTGGGAGTCTGCACCTCATGACAGTTGAAGCCTAGAGCAATGTTACTTTTTCTGACTTCACTGGTACAGGGTTGAGTTCTTAAAAGATGGATATTTTTCGGCCTCCGCCTGTATTATGATTAAGCACCTAGCAGTGTTCATTCTTTGCTAATATTCTGAAATACAGTTGTGTTTCCATGTAAGGTAAATGTAAAGGTCTCCCTTGCTTGAAAGCCAGCCATATCTGACTTGGGGGGGGGGTGCTCATCTCTGATTACAGCCCAAGAATAATGTCTGTGTCTGCAGACATTTCTGTGGTCATGGCAGGCATGACTAAACACCAGAGTGCACAGAATGCTGTTACCTTTCCTGCTGAAGCAGTACCTATTAATCTATTTGCAATTTCATGCTTTTGAACTGCTAAATTGCAGGAGCTGGAATGGAGATTGGAGTACACTCCGTCATGTAGCACTCGGGTCTCGAACTGCTTAGGATGGAGAAGAAAACCAGAAAAAGTTCAAAAATCACCCTGCTAGAAGTTGAAGTGCAGGATCTGTAGTTAAATTTCCAAGATAGATTGCAAACTAGAGGAATCAGCCGCAGGTGTGGTAGATCGTGTCACCATATGGAATGCAGAATCAATTATCTCCATCTCTATGGACCAGGGGTTCCCAAACTTTTCATGCCATGGGCCTGACCATGCCCTGAAACAGCTGAGTGGACAAATCACGTGGTTCCTCCTGCTGTAAAATGTGTCCATGGCTGTCATAAGCACTGGTTCATTTATGGCAGCATTTACGGCAGGTGCGGATGCATTTTACAGCTGTTATAAACACACCCACTTCTGGTAGTGGTGAGGGTAGCAGTGGGCCACATGAAATGGTTCCACGGACCATAGTTTGGCCACCACTGCTATAGACAATGAAATGCTTCTAAGCCAGGAATCCCAGATTTTACCCACGTATCCTTGAGCTTCAACATCTGGCCAAGATGCCATTTACATTCTTCTGTTTTCTCACTACAATGCACTGCAAGTTCTGCAATGCCCATTCTGAGGCCTGCAGGACTCAAAAATTCATCTTTGGAGCTGCCTGGCCCATAGCCAGGGTGAGATGGTCCATCTCAGCTAGCAAGAGGAGATCTGCCACTCTCCACTTTCCACTCCCCAAACCAGCCACAAGCGCTTTGTTCTAACCTTATTGCTTCTGCAGCACAGTTGTTTCTTTGATTACTGTCTGAACAATATCAGTCCCTAAGGATTCCCTACTTCTATAGTCAACCACGAAGTGCTGCACTATGGAAGTGGCCATGCAACTGCCGCAGTGGCTGGTTGAAATGTGTTGCTACAACTACCTTTATGCTCCTTTTTGTCATGTGTGGTAATGAGTGGAGGAAGGGCAGGGCCATAGCCAGGATTCTAGATGTGGGTGGGCAAATATTTTTTCAGGATGGGCAACAAAGCCTCTTTTCAAAGCATTCCTATGGGAAACCACGCTTTGCCAGGTTGGACAAACAGCTAACTCGGGGTGGCCCAAGCCCACCCTGGCCCTTCTCTGGCTATGGCCCTGCAGAAGGGTATGCACTGGCACCACTCAGTTATAATGATGCTTTAACAGATTAATAAACACCTTACTCAATTGCTATTTTGCTTCCGATGCAAAATTAGTGGCTGAAAACATTGTTACTTCAGGATACAAGAACCTTCTGAGAATGACAGAGAGATTTGCTCATAACCACTCAATAAATGTCAAAACATAACCAAGAATTGAAATCTTGCTGTGCCCAGTTCAAGAACAGCTCAAATCCACCTCCCCTTAACCATTCTATTTATTCTGGAAAATAAAATTATAATTCACATTTATAAATCAAAGAGGCTGGTTTGCCCAAGTTTCATTATTATCTTATTACAGGAATCAAATAGTAAAGGGGGGGGGGGAATCTCAGCAATAGAGTACAGTAAAACCTCTACATACTATTTTTTTCCATTCCGTGAAGTTATTCCTATGTCGAAAAATTTGTGTTGAAAACGTTACCAGAAGAGGTCACTTTTCATACTGTACTGTATATCGAATTTTTCCTATTAAAAATTTGTAGATCAATTTTTTAAAGCCAGGATTTCTATTTGTATGTTGAAATTTTTGTAAGTAGAAACATTTGTCTGTCAGGGTTCCACTATTTTAAAAACCCTTGTAACAAATCTTGACTGCGGTATGTCATTGAATATTAACTTTCATTTGGTACTACTTAATCTCAAAAATGCGATGGCTAGATGGTATTGTAGATGCAATGAGCACAGAGCTGGGTGGGCTGAGGAAGATGGTAGAGAACAGAGGTGCCTGGCAGGCAATGGACCATCCATAGGGTCGCAAAGAGTTGGAATTGACAGTGACTGAACCACAACAAAAATATCTAGAAGGTATTTGTGCCACAAGGAATATGTTTGACAAAATGTAATAAGTTGACTATAGTTAACATTTTACATTTGGCTGTTTTTGAGCTAATGTTGTCTACTTGTGGAAAGACCATTTTAATTATCATTGTCATCCATCTCATGAAGCTCATGCATTGGTATTTGAAGCTCATGCATTGGTATTATTTACAGAGCATTCTTGCCACTGCTAGGTGACTCGGGAACATTCAAGGGATCACGAGTTCAACTTGTGTTATGTTAGATGTTATCACCAGAGAGCAGGAAAGGGCAGACAGGTCACATATGTGAATTTGACCTCTCAAGAAATGAGTTTGAGACTAGCATTTATGGAAAGAGAAAGCTCCCACCAGAGTGACAACAGAATAAAAGTAATTTCATCCTCCTAGTCTATTAGATGCTGATGGTTTGTTAGGAGATGGTAAGTACCCTTTGTTTTTACTGAAAGAAATGAAGGCACCTAAAGCTTTACTCCAGCATTGTGCAGGGGGAAGTCCATTTGTTGCTAATCCGTGAAAGGTCCACCACATGTCTTCCCTTGAGACAGTGCTTCTGAGTAGAATAATTATTCATACCATATCATCAGTACTGTTCACAAGCATGAGCATGCAAGAATAGATTCCCCACAGAGTTCAACAAATGAGCTTAGTTGTAATCTGTTGACAGGTGTGTGCCATGCTAGAAATCCAAAAGGTGGCAAAGCCCATGAGTCATATATTTTAAACAGATGTTCTGGCCAAGGGAGATACATGAGATTTGCCAGCCATTAGCCAGAGTGAGTCGGCTGCCTCAGGCAGCAGGTTTGAGTGTTATGCATGGGTGGTCATTTCATTCTTTTGTTTTTACTGTTCAGGAGAGGAGAAGCCCAGCGTTTTATGGAGATATTTATTTATTTACATTTATACCATGCCCTTTTGATGCAAGCACCACACAGGGCGACTTACTACGATATACTGTACAATATATAAACACACACATCATAATAGAAAAGATCAGACTAAAATCGGGTGCCAAAATAATTGGCCTGGTTTGGGAAATGATGAGCCTTCTTTTCAGTAGTTGGCCAACCTTGGCACTCCAGGTGTTCTTGAACTTCAATTCTCAGGATCTCTGATCAGCAGGAGTGCTGACTTGGGCTTCTGGTAATAATTAGAGTCCAAGAACACCTGGAGTGCCAAGATTCACCATCATGATATAAAGGGTGCTCAGGCCCAGGCGGTGAAATGTCTTGCAACTCCCCTGGATGTACAGCTGAGAGACTATAAGTAAATTTGCATTATGTTTGGCACACATTACCAAATTCAATCTGTGCAGGTTGCAAAATATTTGAAAGCCATCTGGTCTTCCAATCTGAGACAGGTGGCTTCATAAGAATGATGGTTCCAGACCTTTTTAAGAATGTAAGAAGGACTGTCCTGAAACAAAACAGGGACTTATCTAGCCCAGAATTCTGTTAATCTGATGGTCACCAAGTTGCACATGGGAAAACCATGTCTACAGCATGAGTGCAAAAGCACCTTTTGACTCATGTTCCCTGTCAAGCTTTTTTAGAGGTGTCCTATCTCTGATACCAGAGATAATACGCAGTAACCATGACTAACAGCAACTGACTTACTCTTAATGAAAATTTCCAATCCCACTTTAAAGCTATGCATGCTAGTGATCATCACTATGTCTCCTGGCAGTGATTTCCACAGTTCCACAGTGCATGGCATCCTTTCTTTTAGGCTGATTCATCCATTGTTCAGCTTCAGTGGATAATACCATTTCTGTCATAATAGTATAATAAAAAATTATGGGAAAGGTCTCTTCATATTAACTTCCTATACATTATACATAATTTTGTACTGTTTCACCATGTTTCCCTTCAAGCATTTCCCCCTGAAGTTTTGTTGTTCAGTCGCACAGTCGATTCCGACCCTCTGTGACCCCATGGACCACTGTCCGCCAGGCACTCCTGTCCTCCACCATCCCCCCCAACTCGCTTAGCTCTGCACCCACTGCCTCCACAATACCATCTAGCCATCTCATCTTTGGCTGTCTCCTTCTCTTGCCCTCGACCCTTCCAAGCATCAAGGCTTTCTCAAGTGAATAATCTCTTCTCATTTGATGTCCAAAGTACTTTAGCTTCATCTTCACTATTTGACCTTCTAAGGAGCAGTCAGGGTTGATTTCTTCTAAGATTGACCTATTTGTTCTCCTCGCTGTCCAGAGGACTCTCAAAACTCTCCTCACTGTGGAGTTGCCATTACCCCCATTCTTCACCCTTTTCTGCTCTGCAGTGACCTCCATACCACCTTGTACACATTTGAACATGGAAATGAAGCAAAGGTTGGCTTGGTTTATACCTGGCTGGAGATTAGTAAGGAATACCAGTGATTCCCAGGTAGGCCTAAGAAATACCTGAGCCTCAACCTTTGGAGAGCTATTTTCAGTCATTGGTGACAAGACTGGGCTGGATGGTCTGACTAGATAAGGCATCTTCACAATTCTTGTTGTATGTGAGTGGCCTCTGCAGTTGGCCATTGTATGAAACCAGATATTGGACAAGAAGATATTACACTGTTCTACCAACAATGTGTTCTTCAAAAGAGAAATGCTAAGTAAACTTGACATGCCCTAAATTCTTGCTTGCTGTACAATGTAAGGTATACATACTGGGAAGCAAATTTGTCAACACAGTGACACTTCCATTGCTTGACAGACAAAAAGCCCACAATCCAAGCATTGTGGAGAGTATTGTTTTAATGATCTATAAAATGAAGCTTCATTGTGATCCATTATATTTGGTATCTAGGGTAGAAAAATAAACATGGAGCATTGCACAACACTAGTGCCCTGTGCCACATTTATGTATGTAAGGTAGGACAGAGGGCATGCCAGCTTTACAGTTGCCTACATTTATTTATTTATTTAGATTTATATCACAGCCCATTTGCCGTGGCAACTCAGGGCAGTTTACAATCAGGAAAAAACAAAACAAAAACAAAACAACAATAACACACACGCAACACAGACAACTAAAATCCACATGCAATTTCATCAGAAGAGGGATATGTTTTATTGTCCTCTAAAATCTATAGAGGAGAAGCCTAGGATAAGCAGCAGCATAGAAAGGCCAATACAATACAATGTGTGGTGTGTGAGGAAACTATCACACACATAAAGAGCCCTTGTGGCACAGTGGTCAAATTCCTATACTGCAGCAAAACTCTGCTCACAATCTGAGTTTGATCCTGAGGGGAATGAAGGTTGATTCAGCCTTCCATCCTTCTGATGTCAGTAAAATGAGTACCGAGCATGTTGGGGGCAAAATGCTAATTACCTTCTGAACCACCCAGAGAGCGCACTAAGCACTATGGAGTGGTATAGAAGTGTAATGGCTATTGCCATAATTACATTTTTTGAAGAAGTAGTCGTGTTAGTCAGTGCAATCATATCAGACAAACAAAAACCTTGGGGAAAAAAACCCAGATAAAACAGAGACAAATAGTAGCACTTTAAAGACTGTTACATTTTAATGTGAGCTTGACTGGATCAAGACCAGTTCCTCAAAGATAGGAGACTATATGGCCCATGGAATTCTTAGGAATCCATCAATCAATCCTTGTGTTTTTTGAACTGGGATTGGGAACTGGGATGATCCAGTTTTTCTGAAATCTGTCCCCAAGAAAATCATATCCAATGCCTCTCCCTCATATTATAAGACGGGGTGTCCAAACTTTTTGGGCTGTGGGCCAGTTGTGTGGTTCAGGAGTCACTATGGCCTTGGGCCAGATCTGGTACCCAACACCAATTCATCTGGCCCATGAAGCTTTCATTGCTCCTGGAAGCGGAAGTAAAACGCGCCCATACGGGCGTGTTTTACTTCCCCTTCCAGGAATGACAAGGGCTTTGCAGACCAGATGAATTGGCATTGGGGGCTCAATCCGGCAGCCAGGCTGTTTGGGCACCCCTGTTTTAAGGCATTGTGGCTGCCTCCACAGAGTCGTAACAATATACCGTATATCAAAAATTCATATGTGTAATATGAAATGGTGCTTCCTTTTGTCTTCTTGAGAACTATTACTGAAATGATGATAGCTGGAATGCAGATGGATGCAGACACAAATCTTGTGCATAAAATTTGCATGATATTCTTTTTATCATAGTATTAGCTAAGAAAATGTCTCAGGAAAGTCTTCATGGCTGATCCCCATTCCAATATTTGGATTCGGATACAGCAGCAGAAGAAGCCATGTTAGTCTGTTCAAGCATATCAGAGAGTAAGTAAAATAAAACAAAAAGGCAAAAAATGTTGTGGCACCTTAAAGATTAATTGCTATATTTTAATGGTAGCTTTTGTGGATCAAGTCCGTTTCATCAGACATAAGAGTGAGACTTAATGGCATTAATTTATACAAGGATCCAGAGAGAGACAACAGAAATACAATATATACAAATGCTGGACACCCATCTCAAAGGTATGATAATATCAAATATCAAATTTGAAATGCCACAACTAATAGGTTGTTATAGACTACGATGTACCCATACCACCTTTACAGACCAAGCTTCAAAAGGATGGTCAGTGAGTCTCAGGCCATTTCACAGAACAAAGTACAGTCAAACCTTGCTTAGGGTTTTTCAAAAAGCGATCTGACTCGCATAGGTATTACTATAAGTAGAGTACAGTAATTGGCCTCTGGCTAGGTCACTCACACCATCCTCAATTAACTCATTAGAGATGTGTAATGACACAATGTTTATTTTGCATCCCTCTACTAACCATTTGGGGACTGCAGCGGCTTAGTTGGTTAAGATGCTGAACTTGACATTTCTGGTCGGCAGGTCAGAAGTTTGATACCCAGTCTCTGTCCTAGCTCCTGCAAGTACCTGTAGATAAATAGGGACCACTTCGGTGTCTAGTTATGGCTGCCACATGTACACAGAAACATCTGCAGATGCAGACAGCACTAGCTCTTTGGCTATAAACAGAGATGAGTACTGAACCCTAGCTTTCGAGCAAAGGTGACCTTTACCTTACTAACCATTTACAACTCAACAGAACCAAACTTCACAGTAATAAGTCTGAACCCCAAATCAGGGATATTCTGTTATTACCAGTTGTAGAAATAGCAATAGCAATAACACTTTTGTTACACCCCATAGTGCTTAGTGCACTCTCTGGGCAGTTCACAAGGTAATCAGCATTTTGTCCCCAACATACTGGGTACTCATTCAAAAAGCCACACTGATTTGTAAATTTATCTGTTATACTAACTAACCATTGTGTACTCCTGTGCCTGATTTATACAAATTAATTCCATGAAGTCTCACTCTTAATCTGACAAAGTGGACTTGATCCATGAAAGCTAACATTAAAATGCAGCAGCTAGTCTTTAAGGTGCCACTTTTTTTGTCTTTTTTATTGTTTTGTTTACTGTCTGTCTAGCTCCAGGATTCTCAACCTGTGGCCCACGGGCCAGATGTGATCCACGGCAACATTTCATGTGGCTTTCCACCGCCTCCACCACACCAGGAAGTGCCATGCGGTGGAGGAAGGGCAAAATGGCCACCCGGCCCCCAAAGCTGTCTGAGGGAGCGAGACCGGTCTCTGGCTTTAAAAGGTTGAGAACTCCTGATCTAGCTTGTAAGTGCTTCATCCTGCAGGCCTACCTTGTGGCCGGAAGGGGGCAGCAAAGACCAATCAGTTCACAACTAACCCGCCGCTGGTGAAACCGAAACTATTCAATACTTCGCAAGAAAAGCGAGAAAATAAAATTTAAAAGCGGCAGTTAAGTAAAATAAGTTACCGCGTCTCTTGTGAATGTGATCCACTGCAGATTTCTCAACATCAGTCTCGCTGACGCGCGGACAGGCTGCATCTCTTGCCACTATCTGAAACAGGCTCAACTAATAGAGCAATGCTGTTTTATGCTTGCAAACCTTCCGACACTCGTCCCCTCCCCTTAAATCCACTTAGTTGGGCTCCTGGGGTGCGCGATTCATCTCTCTCCCCACCACCACCAGTGCCGTAGTTCATTCACAGAATGTGATCTAATCCTGATCTAAAGAACGTTTGGAAACGAGCACGGGAGGAACACGGGTCACAGAAAGAAAGAAAATTCCAAAAAAATCAAGAAAGAAAGAAAAAGCTAAACTGCAGGATAGAACCGCCATCCTAGTGTAAAGGCTCATTCAAAAGCCAATTGTGTCCAACTCTAGGGGTCGGTGCTTAATGTTGGTGCTCTAGGGGGTAGTGCTGCTCATAGGGCAGGCATGACTAGATTCTGGAGCACACGGAACGCTGTCTTTCTCGCCGAGGCGATACCTATTTATCTATTTGCAATTCCTTGCTTTCGATCCTTCCGGATGTCTAATTCAGCGTCTTACCATTAAGCCACCGCAGCTCTCAATAGTAGTAGAATGAACTGGGTTAAGAAGAGAAAGGTTGGCAAAGGTGATTTGAATGAGAAAGACTGAGAAGGGCGTTTAAAGTAGCTGCCAACTGCTTTGCTCTGAAGATCCGCCAAAGGTCGAGCCTGAGCGGTGTTCCGCATGTAAGCCGTCTTCTTGGACCCTGGTCTGGGAAGCCACAATGTCATATTTGCAGCTCAAGCATAACTGCACTGGCTGGGGAGTAACTGGAATCTGCATTCGTGTAAACATACCTAATATCTATAGCGTGGGGGCATTCCAGCCCTACATTTACTTAGGGGCAAACTCCTTCGCGCACACTGCGACTTCCTTCCTACTAAACAGGTTTAGGTCTCGCCAGAGTTTCGGAGCCCCTTCTGATTTGTCAAATTTTTTGAAGTTCAAGATCAAAATTCCATCTCGGGGCGATCGCTTTTGTTAGACTAGCTTAAACAAAGGAACAACACAAAGCAAGCTTTTGGGGTTAGAGAAAATGCCGGCGGTGGGGGGGGGGGGGACCATTCACCTCCCTCTGTTCCCGCCTTACTTAACGCCTTGTCTGAAGAAGGGGTGGGAGCCCCAAAAGCTTTTACGCAATGTTGTACTTTGCTGGTTGTTTTTTAAAGTTGGCCTATTGAAGGGATCACTTTGAGATGGAGTTTCGATTTTAGACTCTAGGAACTTAAGCCTGAAGGGGCCTTACAGTGTAGTTACAGCCGCGGTGTTTTGGTGCGCTTACTTAGGAGTAATGCTACTCCACTTAGCGGGACTTACTTCTACGCTCTGTGCGTTGCATGCTTGCATGCATACATGCTTTGTGGGTCTGCGCCACTGGTCTTGCGTTGGTGTCAATTCAACGCAGCGGGAGCGAACAGGAGACTCCGGGAATTGGAAACGCAAACGCACCGGTTCCTAGTATGAATAGAATCGGCCTTATGCAACCGCCTGTTCCCAGCCAAACAAAAGCTGCGGTCCAGCCAAGATCAAGCTTGCCTGGCACCTGAGCCTATACGCGTTTACTTGGGAGTAAATTCCACTAGATCCCAGGGGATGGGCTGTTAAGTATGTGTGCGCCCGACTGCAAGCACGCAGCGTCATCCTGTGCGAATCTGTCCTCCTCCCCCAAGTTAAGTACTGTACTATTCAATTCGATTACAGTAATTATATACTAGGATCTGCCTTTTAACATCCTGTGTTTTCGAGGGAAGCGTGAGAAAAGGCCAATACACGCTGTAGGGTTCGATCCTGCGCACGGTCCTCCTAACATTCAACTCTACCGAATGCCGAATTGTGCTGTCAAGGAAATCGATGGTGTCATGCCTCTCTCTCTCTCTCTCTCTCTCTCTCTCTCTCTCTCTCTCTCTCTCTATATATATATATATATATATATATATATATATATATATATATATATATATATACACACACACACACACACACACACACACACACACACACACACACACACACACACACACACACACACACACACACGGGGAGTCTTTTCCAACTGCAAAAGTTTCCTATGCTCCCCCCCCCCTTCTCCCTGGGGAAAACAAAGCTGGGCGAGTGAGTGAGTGCGAGGAGGAAAGGAGTTACTTTTTGAGCTGATTAAAGTCTCTCGGCTTCTGGGGTTTATTCAAACTTTTCCTCGGGTGTGTTTGGGTCTGTATGTGTTTCTGTCTCTTTCCTTTCCACCTCCCCGCCCCCCCCCTTGCTCCATCCACCACTCCTTTCTCTCCCTCCCTCCCCTTCCTTGTGCATTTGTAAAGTAGCCCCATCGAGAAATGATAAATATCCCTGTTGATCACTTGATTGATTACCTCTCGGAAAGGTCACGCAAGCTCGCAGTAATTTCCTTTCGCCCAAGGCTCCCTTTCCCACTTTGACTCTGAGCGCGACAGTTCCAAGTATACAGGGGGCTTCGCTTTGATTTTAACCCCTAAGTAGCCCTCTGGAAAAAATAGGGGTTTTTTCCCCCCGAAAGAACCCACAAAGCAGAAGGGGGGCAATAAAGCCGGCCAGGGTCCTACGCCTCCGACCCCCATTTATTCAGATCAGTAAGGGTGGAAAATAAAGGTAGGTCTTGTAAAGAAAAAAAACCTTTTATTTAATTTTTTTAAAAAAAGAATCCCACTCCTGACGGCAGGGGAAGCGAGGAGGGGGAGGTCGGCGTTGTCTGAATGGCACGTTTGTGATTCTCTCCCTCTCTCTCTCCTGTGGTCTTCACATTCAACTGTAAGCAACCAGACATGCTATTAATTTACCCAATGCTACCCAGGGTCCTGAACCCAATTAATTTCTAATAATTATAGCCCAAGGGGGCTTGGGGGAGAGTTCCTTCCCATCCCGGCCGGCTTCTCCCCCTCCCCGCCTTTCCTAGCCTTGCCACTTCACGCCACTGAGGTCAGCGTATCATAATAAAAGTGTGTATTTTGAAAGCGATCTGTAGAACAGTGAGTTATTGCAATGACTGAAAATTGTTTCCATTTTGGCTAATTGAGCCCGATGGCTGAATGCTGGGAGTCCTGAGACTTTAAATTATATATATATATAATTGAAGGGGGGTGGGGTGGGGGAGAACCTTCGATATTGTCAGCTCTTTGGTCAACCGGCGAGAAATGTTTATTTCCTAACAGCAAAAACCTGAAATCAAGCGTTGTGTAAACAGTATTAATAATTGCATTACAGTACAATGATTATATATATATGGCTGCGAATAAATAACAGCGCGCAGAGTTCACTGCACAAAGACAATGGCACAACTAATACATACCGTGATCAAGGAGAGAGGAGGAGGGGGAGAGGGACATTTTTAAAAGGACGGCCTCGCCTCCCCTCCCCTCCCCTCCCTCCCCCCGACCGTCTGAATGGCACGTTCCATTAGGTTCAATGGGAGGAAAATAAAAATTTCCTGTTGCACAGAAGACGCGCTTAGGAACTGGGGACTTTGGGCTGCCCGTCCTCCGCGTTGTTTTCCAAACACAAACCTACCCAATGACAGCCCGGGATCCTAAACCCGGGATCCTAAGGCAGGATGATTTGTCTCAGCCTTTAATCCATGTGTCTCAGTGCTTCTATTCTTATTTATTTATTTATTTATTTATTTATTAAGTAAGTGGGAAAGAGGACCTTTCTAGGGCGAGAAATGAAGGCGTCCAATCTTCTTTACCGAGGCGGGCTCGGGAGACCGCCTTCGCCTTGGGACGCGTCTGTTGGAAGGTGGCCAACGCGGCTTCCCAAGCGAAGCGGCTCCCCTGAAAGTGAAAGTGAAACAGAACATCTGGCCGGAGCGCGTTGAACCTTCCCTTCTGCTGGATGGACGGAGCTCTAGGACTGGGCGCATGGGCAGGCAGCAAAGGCAGACGCAGACGCTGCCAGAAGAAGGGCGACCAATCCAGAAAGAGAAAGCGCGTGGATCGCGGGCCGGAGCCCACGCAAAACGCGGGGCGCAGACGTTGGAGCCCCACCTGCTTCTCCACCCAGCCTTCAGAGATGCCCAACCGGTGGGCCGGGCCGGAGGCTCCTGCCTGCCCGAACCCAGTCCTCGAAGGTTGTGTTATTTTTGAAACACAAGCGAGCGTACTCTGGTAGCGGCAACCTTGTGTTGACGGCTAATCTTTCTCACACTGGGTTAGGCGAAAGGAACTGCAGAATGAACTCACCAAAAGGTGCCTTCATTTTGACACTTTCACGTCTGGCCTAGACACGGAAGGAGGAGGAGAAGAAATGCCCAAGGGGGGGTCGGCGGCGGCGGGGGTTTGGGGCTTCTGCTTGCTCGAACCCCTCCTTTTCCAAGCCTGTTGCTTCAGGAGTCTTCGAGCCTCCTCGAAGATTGTGGTACTCTTGAACCACAAACGGGCGTATCCTGGTAACTGGCACCCTGGTGTTGCCGGCTAATCTTTCTCACACTAGGTCAGGGGAAAGGAACTGCAGAATGAACTCACCAAAGGGTGCCTTCATTTCTATACTTTCACATCTGGCCTAAACACGGAAGAAGAAACCCTGAGCCTCAAAACCCACTGCATCTTCTTTGCTTGTGTGTATGGTATGGTGCGTAGCGTGTTGTGGTGCTAGGGTAGGACCCTAGAATTTGTGTGTCCCAGCGAGCTTATTCTGATTTAGGGCAGGGTTTCTAAGGTGTTGGAGATATTTAAAAGGGGGGGGGATAATTGGGGCCACCCCCCTGTGAGTTTTCACGGCGACGGGGGATTTGAACCCAGGACTCCAGCGTGGGTTTGGTGGATAGAGCGTGAAATTAGGACTCAGGAGTCCTAAACTCCAATTTCTGCTCCACAATGGAAACCCACCGAGGGATGCAATCGGAACCACTCCTGGAACTTCTCACACACCTAAAAAAACACCCCCTCACACCCTGTTAGGGTCTCGGTAGGACTGAAGCGATTCGACGACACATCAGAATCATATCATGTTTACTCTCCGGGTGTCTTATCGGCCGAAAGACATGTTTTGAGGCGTGAGGATTTTGTGTTTTCAGACAGATATCTCACCTTTCCGTCGCGCTTAATTGGAAATATGGAATAAGACCCAGTAAGTTTTAGCTGGGCTTCTTCCAACGATTTGTAAAAAGAAGAAGAAGAAGAAGAAGAAGCCTATTCTCAGCCGTGAAAAATAAAAACGTCCTTAAAGGATCCTGGAGGGTTACCCGGGCTCAGTTCCCCCATCAGGGAAGATGGCCCGGATATATTCTCCAAGACAGTCTGCTGGACTAAGTAGGCACATCGGTAGTCAAAGCGAAGCGTTTGGAGGCTTTCAGTTCTGTTTGCGCATTGAAGGAAACCCTCTGAGACTTCCTTCTGACTACACTATGGTTAAAGAGGGCTGTGCGTGTCTTCTTGATCAAAGGTAATGGTCTTCCTAGCTCGAATGCCAGTCGTATCTGACTTCAGGGTGCGGTGCTCATCTCCGTTTACAGCCAAAGACGCTGTCTGCGTTTGCAGACGTTTCAGTGGTCACGTGGTAGGCATGGCTAGACGCTGGAGCACACGAACGCTGTTACCTTTCCTGCCGAAGTGGTACCTATTTATCTACTTGCAATTTCTTGCTTTCGAAAGGCTACTCGGATGTAAATTCCAGTGCGTTCAACGGGGTTTGTTTCTACCTCCAGGCCGCCACTGCTTACCTGCTGCTTGCAAGAAACCAGGGCCTGAAATTGACAGTAGCCTCTATCACTTTTTAAAAAGACCCATTGATTTCACTGGTGCTTTTTTAGCGGGTGTTTAAATTTCTTACTGGAACGGAAGAATCATTTTGAAGACAGCCCCCCTTTCCACAGCGGTAACCCCAGGCACACTTATTCGGGAGGAAGTAGACCGCATCGAACCGCCCGAACAGGATTTATTCCGAGTCAGAACCCACAGCATCTCCATGAGTCTGTCCTGGGGAAAACTAATGCTCAGCGGATATTGGTTTAGGGTGCCGAGTCGACCCCGGGAAAAGCTCGGTTTTAAGAAGTGAACTCATTTGGAAAGATCTGGCAGAGAGAGGGAGAGGAATGAATGAAATGAATATCAACCAGGGACGGCTTGCTGTCGACCTGCGAATGATTAAGTATTTTTCTAAGCGCGCCGGCATGTTCGCGGGAACACGCACCAGCCAGGGATTATTTCCACTAAACTCCAACCTAACAATGTTTTCCTTGAAACAAACCCCACTGATTTCGATGGGTGCTGAGCTTCGAACTCACTTACTAAGACTCAGACCAAAGATAATTCACCTGAGGGGAGGGGGAAAGAATTGACAAAACTGAGGGTGTCGCACTTTGGGCACATCTGGAGGAAACAAGACTCGCTTTAAAAGAGTCAAGGAGGAGGAGAGGAACACAAAACGTGAGGTGGATTATCCCTAAAGGAAGTCACATGCTTGAGTTTGCAATTGCTGAGCGGGGCTGTTCATGAGAGGGCATCTGGGAATTGGCTCATTCATAGGCAACTTGACGGCAGGTAAACAGCAACAAACTTCACAGGCCTGGATTTACACTTGAACTTAAGTTCTGTTACACTCAGTGGAGATTTACTTCTCACTACAAATGGAGGGAATCAAGCAGTCATTACGCTCTCACTTCGCCAAAATAAATAAATCTCTTGTGTGCTAACGCCACTCATTGCACTCTCAGAGACTCTCTCTGTTACGTGCACGCTCGGTTTGTCGCTGTTTATTGGTATCTTTATCTAAGATGTAAGGAAGGAACTCCAGACAGCCTGCACACTCCACACACCCCAGTTTTTAAAGAACAACGATCCTGCGAGGTAGTGGAGGCGGAAAGGCAATGACAGCCAAGTCAGAGTTATGGGTCCCATGCTGTCATGATAGGGATTTAGGGAACGGAGAGGAAACGCCAACCCCCTCCCCAAAGAGCACATCGAGAGAAAGGGCCACAGACGCAGCCTGCTCGACTTTCCGACTCTCTCTCTCTCTTTCACTGTGAAGTTGAAGTAGCAATAGCCATTACACGTACACACCGCTCCAGAGCGCTTAGTAAATCGCCCACAACATGCTGGGTCTTTATTTTACCGACCTCAGAAGGATGGAAGGCTGAGTCAACCTTGATCCGTCAGGATCGAACTCACGACGTTTTCGTTGCAGTACATCAGTTTAACCACTGTGCCACCAGGGCTCTGAAGTACCCTTTTCCTGTTGAATTTGGCCCCTGGGGATGCTTAAAACTCGAGGGGGAGGGCTTGAGGACTGAGGGATCGCAGTCCCCTCCGCCCCTTTCCCAAGCTTTGGTTACCGCGCAACGCCCTGCGCAAACAGCTCGGGTGCTGCCGAGCGGCGCAGCATCACGAAGCCGCAAAGGAAAGGCGGGCGCAGCCTCTCCACCCCTCCCCGAGAGGAACCTACGCAAGCAGAGAGCAAGGCTTGCTCCGATCCTCAAAAAGGCGCAGCCTCAGCCAAAGCGCAGGCATGTCGCCTTAAAAGCCTCCTCCTCCAACGGTCGAATCCCGTTCGGCTGTCATTTCACTGGCTTGTTTTGGGGATTCTTTCTCTTTCGAACAGGATAAATCGAGCTGAGCAAACAGTGAAACTTGAATGTAGAAAAACTTCTCGTTTACGCAGCCCTGCAGCCGAGGTCCCGGTTTCCCCAGGTATGCTGCCTCTGTATGTGGAGGTTCTACGATGCTTTGTTTCCATCGGACGTGGAATCTGGCTTTCCAGAGGCGTAAACTCAGCCAAAGTGCAAGCTTGGCGCGTTAAAAGCCGCCGGTGGCTGAGTCTGCGCCTCCGGGAAGCCGGATTTCCAGGTGCTAATCCTCCGTTTACACAGGTGGCGACTCAGTCCACAGCCCAAATGACCTCCTCGCTTTGCTTTCCTCCCTGCGGGCGGAACAAGGCCTCCTGGTGCCTCCCAGAACGGGCAGCGTCAACAGGTAAAGTCTCTCCCGGGCTTCACCTGTTGAATAGCTCCACCGAGCCGCGGCGCTTAAAGGCGCAGTTAGTCTCGCCCGGGGATTTGAAGCCTGCGGTGGCCCTGGAAGAGGGAGGCGGTGGTCCTTAAGACGTTTCGGTGGAGGGAGGAGGCGCTCTTGCCACAAGCCTGGTAGAAGAGGCCTGGTGGCGCAGTGGTTAAACGGCTGTGCTGCAGCCAAAACGTTGTGAGTTCTATCCTGACTCAGTCTCCCGAGGCCGGTAAAAAGCCCTGAGGGCGCAACATGTTGGGAGCAAAATGCTAATTAATTTGTAAGCCGCCTACAGAGTGCACTAAGCGCTATGCGGCGGTATAATAAATGTAATTACTATTGCTTTGACTAAACCTACTGATGGGGCAGGAAGGGGAAGCTGCTAATGGTTTCTCATTCACCAACCCAACCCCGCCCGCAGGACTCGCTTTACCTTCTTTTCTTTAAAATGATAGACTGAGTAAGCGATCTCATTTCAACTGGCTTTCTTTCCTGTGTTCGGTTATCATCCCACTGTTTTTTTAATGGGTCTCTTTCTCTCCGGAGTAGGATAAATCGAAATGAGCCAACAATGAAACTTAAGTGGAATAACCACTCCTCGTTTACACAGCCCCACAGGCGAGACTCCGGTTTTCCAAGGTACACTACCTCTGTATAGGGAGGTTCCATGATGCTTCATTTTCAATATAGATGTTTCACGTCACGTAAGTACTTTAAAGGCAGCGATTTCTACTCTTTTTTTCTGCCCCTAGATTTAAAACGCGCATATACAATCGACTCCAGCTACCGTACAAGCATTCATATATTTTTTTAGAGGGAAGTACAAAGTTGGAAAACAAAACAAACCCCAGCGCCAAATTTCTCCATAAGGACTAGCAATAGCATTTATATTTATATGCCGCTCCATAGCGCTTAGTGCACTCTCTGGGTGGTTGACAAGTTAATTTGCATTTTGTTCCCAACATGCTTGGTACTACATATGCAGTATCAAAAACAAACCAAAAATAAAAAGTCGAGAGGCATCCTGCATTGGGCGCCACTCATACGTTCCACATTCACACGCGTGTTTTGTGTTGCTCTATTAGTGTCTGACGACAAAGGTGGCGCCAGCGTTTCCTAACAAGTTGTGCTTGAGTTTTGCTCTTTCGCCTTTGCTGGGATCCCTACCTGGGATCCCACTTCTCCCTGGTCCACCCCGTGTTTTACTGCGAAATGGCGTAGCAGAGAAATGCAGCCGTGAACTTCAAGTCCCACTGGCTCCCAACGTGACAGGCAGAGGGAACTTAAACATCTTGGCCCCACCTGACATTCATCCTGATTGCCCTCTGGAAAGTCACAGGTCTGAAGTAGGCTGAGTCTCTTCTGGACGGACCTTGCTGCTTGTGTTTAGGACCAGAAGCACCTATTCCTTAGCTATAGGGCCCAAACTAAGGCCGGGGGGGGGGCGGCGGGGGCGGCCCCCAGGCCTTAGTGACCGGCTCCCTGAACCACATGATCGACCCACGGCCCAAAAAGTTTGGGCACCCCTGGGCTAGAGAAAAGGAGAGAAAGAGAACGAGGATTTGTAACCTCCCAATCCGAAGTGACTTGTTTGCGAGGAACTGGCTCAACGACGGAGCTGAAAGACCGTAATTTTCTTTTATGGTGTCTGGCAAGATTTTGCAACAGATATTAATGGGAACATAAATAGCGCAGAGAAGGTATTAAACAAATCTATTTAGTGCAAGGAGGTTGTTTGGAAACAGCAGCAACAAAAAAAAAATCCATTATATACTTGATTCATACGGCTGCAAACAGGAGCCAGTTTCTTTAAAGCAGGTCCTGTTACAGAATAAATCGTTCCTCCCTCCCCCCCCCCAACATCTGTCGCCTATCATTAAAGAGAACGAGGCTACCCTTATTTCATTACCGCCGCCGAGTTAAATATATTATCAGGGGGAAGACTGAAGAGATGGTAGTATTCTGATAAAAACACTTGGCTGTACAGTATAAATATAACCCAATCTTATATGAATCCTCTTGGAAAGAAATCTCGCAGCATTCCGTGGGATCTACCCCCGTGTAAACGTTCACTAGGTTGCGGCCCAATCCTGAACACGTGTAGTTGATTGAATTCAATGATAATTACTTACAATGCAGTTTAGGATTCCAACTTTAGTTTTGCCTTTATATTACCGGTATATTTATTAAGGCTATATATCCCCCCCCCCCAACCAAGTCTGAGCATAAAACTAACTTGGGGCATAAACAAAGTTTATTTAAACTGTGGTCCTATCTAGTATCCTGATTTGGGAGTAAATCCTGTAGCGTCCTGAGGTATACAGCCGTTGGTTTCATCGCCTCATTCTTCTGTAACTTCTGTTCAAAGTAACAAGTATACTCTCGAGTAAGTCGCTTTAGGATGGAGGCAGGAGTGCTAGATACTGGGATGTGGGAGAAAGCATGCAACTGAGACCTTGAAAACCTCCGCAACCCCGTCGAGGCTAGAGAACAGAGGGCCTACTTTAGAGTAAGGCAGGAAAGGCCCGAAGCACCAAATAACTTATTGCAGGCTGACCGCGCCCGTTAGTCCACCTTTCATTTTCTCCAGCTGTGGGTTTAAAAGAAAACCCGGCTGAAGGCCTCGGGACTTATCTGGGGCAAAGGGGCCACCTGTTTACACCGCATGTAAAGCTACATTTTATTTTTGCCTGATATTTAACGGACCTGTAAAAGTACCTTACTTACACCAGAAGGCCTAAAAAGAAGTTGCAGAGTTTTATAAACATAATACTGTACAGTATAGTGATATTCTCTGTTCCGGCCACATGGCTTGGGATAGAAGTACAGTAAGTGGATTTCTTATTATTGAAAGCGACCCTCACCCCCGCCCCGTAAGTTGCCAGGTCACTTACGCCTTAGGGCGACTCTGTGAGTTAATCACCTCCAAAGGGGTCCACAGAAAGAGCCTCCTCAAAGGTTGTGGTATTCTTGAACCACAATCGGGCGTACCCTGGTAACGGCAACCTTGTGTTGCCGCCTAATCTTTCTCACACTAGGTCAGGAGAAGGCAAACTGCAGAATGAACTCGCCAAAGAGTGCCTTCATGTTGACCGTTTCACGTCTGGCCTAGACACGGATGAAGAATCACCTCCAAAAAAGTGACCCCGCCGCTTACTTTCGAGTAAAGCACGCCAAGGATCAGGACACCCCGAAGGAAAGGAAAGAATGGCTTGCGGATGCGACGGGGAAGGGGACGGAAGAACCTACCCAGATCAGCTTCCATCATTCACACGTAGTTAATGCATGACTCGCAAAGGGAGACCCGGCTCCAAAGCGCACGTGTGAAGCGGGAAGCTTGCGGGTCAAGGTTGGCCTCCGGGTTGGCTCCTTCCTTCTTTTTTTGCCTTGGGTTTGCCCGAAGGCGAGGAGGAGGAAGCGAGAGCGCGTGATCTCTGTCTCGCTGCTCTTCCCGGATCCCCTAATCCAAAAGTGAAAGATCGCTCCAAACTTTTTTTTTTTGGCGGCGTCTAAGCGATGGCGAGGAGGGGGGGAGAAGGGGGGGAGACGCCGCCGCCGCCGCCGCCCGTGCGCATGTGCGAAGGTGTCCAAACTGACAATGCTGGAGAGATAGGCGAGCCCGGGGTGGCGAGGAAGCGAGCGTGGGCGAGGAAGCGGCAGGAAAGGAAGAGAAAGCAGAGGAGGGGAAGCGGAAAAGAAAGACCACCCAGAGCAACCCATCCCGTGACTTTTCTCTCCCAGATTGACACCCCACCCCCCGCAACACCATCGCGGCAACGTCCGAGGAACTTGACAGCAATGAGATCCAAAGGCAGAGCGAGGAAACTAGCTGCAAGTAGGTGCAACGGCGCTTTCCATTGGCTTCCTCTCCCTTCCTCCTCCTCCTCCTCCTCTTCACTCTCAGGCGGGCGGCAGCGGCGGAGAGGCAACCAGAGGCCCGGAGACCTGGCTGGGTGGGCGGCGGGGGAAATCCCACCCCGTCGGGTGCACAGGCAACCCCGGCCGCCAAGACGCCGGTCCCTTTCGCCTTCCTCGGCGGCGGGAAGGCAACCCCCCTCCCGGGGGCTCCGAGCGCGGCTGGGCTGCTCTCCATCCCTCCGGCAGGGGAGAGAGAGGAAGGGGGGGAGGAGGGAGAAAGACACGCGGAACCAAAGGGGTTCTCTCTCTCCCCCCGCTCGCCTTTTTCTCTTTTGCTTGGAGGCACCCGGAGCTGCTGGTTTGTTTGTCTGCGAGAGCCGAGGGAGAAGGGGGGGCGGGCGGGGGGCTCCGGCTGGCGGGTGAACTTCAGCCTAGGCGGCGAAAGAGTTGAGCAAAAGTTCAGAGCCCGAGAGCGCCGCGAGTGGCTCGCTCGGGGAGGGGCTGGGCAGGAGAGAGAGAGAGAGGAGGCGCCCCTTGCCTCTAGGGTGCGCTGTCGTCTCTTTTAAAAAATATCACACAAACTCCCCCCCCCGCAAAAAAAAAAAAAAATTCCCGGGCGACCTCGCTTCTGGGCTAATGGGAATTGGGGGGGGGGGGGGGAATTGGTTTTTGGAGGCCTCGAAGGATCGCCCGGGCGGTGCCAACCTGCACGGAAGGAGGGGATCGAACGCTTAGCCGAGGGCTGGGGTGGGTTCAAGACGAGGTGGAGGGGTGTGTGGCATCAGCTGGATAAGGCCCGCTGAAGCTCAGCGGAGAAGAGCTCAAGTCTCGTCGGGGGCAAAACCCCCCCCCCCGCTTCCCGGGAAAGCGAAGCCTCCGTAGATCTTAAGCCAGGGCTTTCCACGGCGGGAACTTTTTTCAGCCTGCAGCGCATCCAAGTTTGAGATCGAGCTGGTTTGGGGCTCCAGGTTTTGGAGGGGAAAAAAACACAACTCTCTTCCCCGACCAGAGTCTCTTTGTCACCGAGCTTTGCCGGGGGCGCTCGCTCGCTCGCTCGCCCCGGCCCGTGCACGTGGCTGTCCCGCTCGGACGGCACGTGCGGAAGGGGCGGCGAGAGTGACACGTGTGTCGCCTGCGGGATGTGCCTGGTGAAAGTAGGAAGACCGGCGTGCCAATGCGCGACGGGTATTTTCCCCACTTGTGGCAGCCTCAAAACAAAGCCTCGGTGTAGGGGAAATACAGACATGTTTGAAATCTAGAAGAAAACAGCGCATGGATGCCGGGTTTCTTAAAATTGATATTTCCGCTTCCCTGGTAGAAAATGCAATTTGAAAATGTTTGGGGATAGTAGAGAATTTGCGAAATGTCTGTCTGTCCCTTCAAATTTGGTTGTGGCAAAACAGTCCAGCTGTGATTCCTAACCTCTGCTCCGAACAATATTGGAGTGACCGTCTTGTTAGCTTATTTGCTTCACACAATCCAATGGATAGATCTTTAGTCTAGATAATGCTGTAAACTAGCTGCGGCTGTGTTTAGGATCAGACGCACCTATTCCTTAGTTTGCCTTATAGGATCAAGGAAGAAGAAGAGAGCTTCTCTGCAAGCCTAAACATATTTAAACTGGAAGTGACGCAGACAGCGGCTTCCTTGAGAAATCAGGGCCACATTTTCTGTGGGGCTTTTTTGGGCGACGTGGGGGGGGGGGGGAATGATATTTTCAATTCCACGCGTCGTCCTTAACCATTTCCTACGGTGTCTCGCGGCGATCTTTGAGTCCAAGAGTCGTTTCTTTCCTTCTGTGACGGCTCAAACTACTCTGTGGTTTAATTCGGTTTGGTTTTCACAGCCGGCTCTGTTTTCGATTTATCGAGACGCTCCATTGACTTTACAGTAGAAAACTTCGCACCAGGGGCGGGCAGGTCTCCACTCCCAGGCTAAGGCTTAAGCCCCACGCAACGTGGTACACGAGGATCGCGCTGGACAGCCTGCGGCCGCAGAGCTTGACTTCTTCGCGCGGCGGGAGTTCAGTCATTTTCTTTAACTTTAAAATATTGCTGCCACAGACGCAGCTTGTTTCGGAGCCCCCACCACTCTTTTTGGGGTGTGTGTGTGTGCAAAATCCCTGGCCTTCGATCAACCCATCCCACCCACCTCTAAACCCGAGCCGAGGACTCCCAGCATTGTTTCAGTTCATTTTTATTTTCGTCTCCAAACGACGCAGACTTTGATTTCCAGTGGGCTGCTGGGTAAAAGGAAAAGGCGACACAGGGCAGAGAAAACGTTGCATAAGTTGCGCTTCATTTGAAAAAGCGCGTTTATTTGCCTGCTTGGTGGTGGGGGTGGGAGAGGGAGGCGGGGACCATAAGATCTCATTGGATTACTGTCTAATTTTCTATGAAAGAAGCCCCCCCCCCGCTTTCCCTACGCCTCGCCTGCGTTTGATTAGTTGATTTTTCTGCCCCTTGAAGCAGATGCAGTCGACACAATTTGAAAAAGATCCGTTATTCATTACATAGATATATATGTATCATATGGAGATCTACAGATGTTCTGCCTGCTTGCCTTAAGATTTCTTATTGAAAGGAGCCCTGGTAAATCCAGTAGCAGGCGGGGGCGCCCCCCCCTTCTGGTTTCTGGGGCGGTCAGGCGATGTTCAGCATAGCTGTGGGATTTCCCCCCCTTCCCCTAAAAATGACCTAGAGAATTCTCTAAATTTTTTGGCGTTCCTTGAGGGGCACAAATGGCGAAAAGGAACGTAAAGTCAATGTGAAGCCGTGTGGCCTCTCTCTGGCAATTCTTAAGCTGTAGCGAGGAAGGAAGCAGAGGAGCTTTTTAATATGTGTTTTCCGTTCCTCTTTGAGTACCAGGTCGGTTTTGTGGGTGCCTTTTCTAGAAACGGACTGCAGATTAAAACAAAAACCAACACACGCCCCCTACGCGTTTCTTTCGGGTTTTTGGACAGGGGGTTTGCCTTCTTCTCTCTCTCGCGGTGAAAACTGGAGAACAGTAGATGCTTTGAAAAATAAAATAAAATAAATGCGGAAGATAAAAGCCCAAACAAGTCACGCACACATCAATGTATATTTTGGTTTCATGCTTCGGAAATGTTGACTCTTTGGTTAAAAGTCTGAGGATGGCTTATGAGGCGTAAATCCGCTTAGAAATCGGTACAAAACTTACTTCCGAGTATACAGGTGGCTGGTTCCCCAAGCAGTCAAATCTGGTCAATTGCTGAACAAAGCGAAACACTTAAAGCGTGCGTGCTTTGCGGAGCAATTTATGTTTAATGTTATTTGATCCGACTTTGACCGAAGCCGAACTGATGCTAGGAGTGGTTCGCTCATTTTTCGTTTTAAACGAGGCCGCTTAAAAAACAACAAACCCCAGCCTTGGGCGGTGTAGCGCTCAAGGCGAATTCTGCATTTTATTTTGTCCCAGACTGGAGGCACTCCGTGCAAATTGGCCTGGTCTGTAACCCTCCGGAGGGAAAGAAATGATTGTCTTGGACATCGACGGTTACGCCGTGGTGATCCGCGGTAAAAGCCCTTTTAATGTTTCAAAGGCCCACTTAAACGTGGGACCGAAACCGTAGGGAATATCAAGCAGGGCTTAGTCTTTAGTCAAATAAAGGTGGACTCTGAGTCTCCGACTTGCAAGGATGGATGTCGGCCTAAAGATCCCCCGATTATTTTTTTGGGGTGTGTGTAACCTTTTACCTCCCTCAGTCGCTGGAATCAGTGGCACCGAAAGGCTTCTGCTTCGGCAATGCGCGCGATCCCCTTTCTCTTGCTCTCGTCTCTGCCTGCACGTGAGAACGGAGTGCAATGGCGACTCTTTCTTGAGCCCCCTTTCTCTGCAATCCTCTCTCTTTCCAGTGATCGAGCCGTGCAACTTTCTACCCCCACTCCCACCCACCCCTGTCAAGTGAGCACATTCCTTCCACAACTCTCGGCGCCCCCCCCTCCAATCGTGGTAACGGTTAGGGACACCCCAGGGCCCCATAAAAGAGGCAGGCGGCGATCCGATTTGGCGAGCACCCGTGCCTTATAAACGGGGTTACATGTTACTTTCACACTTTATCGCCCCTGACTTCCCCCGCCCGTGGCTCCCGCAGGAAAATCAAGTCACGAAAAAACGAAAGAAAGCCACGTTGGATCCAGAAGTCTTCAAGTCCTGGGGGGACCGGGAGAGAGAGAGAGAGAGTGTAAGTCAAGACTCCCCCCAAGGCCCAAGTTTCAACAGATTTGTCCTGCGCCCGCCCTTGGCTTCGATCTATGTGCTTGAGATAAAAAGTAAAGTGGAAAGAAATTCGGCTTCGACCTGCTAACTTTCGACTCCCCGAATTTATTTGTTTTTTTTTTTCACTTTCTCCTGCCCTGGGAGGAAATGTCCTCCTATAAGTGTTCGATCCTCTCGGGACTCGAGGTTGACCCAGCCTTCTGAGGGCGGTAAAAATAAGTACCCAACATGTTGGGGGCAAAATGCCAATGAACTTGCGAACTGTCCAGAGAGTGCACTAAGCGCTATGGGGCGGTAGGTAGTTCGCCCTTGTTCGAAAGCCAGTCGTATCCGACTCTAGGGTTCAGTGCTCATCTCTGTTTATAGCCAAAGAGCCAACGCTGTCTGTGTCTGCAGACGTTTCCGTGGACATGTGGCAGGCATGCCTCGACACCGGAGTGCATGGAACACTGTATACCTTCCCACCGAAGTGGTCCCTATTTATCTACTGGCAATTTTTTGCTTTTGAATTGCTAGATTGGCAGGAGCTGGGATAGAGACGGGAACTCACTCCATCATGCAGTACCCGGGAATCAAACTCCGACCCTTCCAGTCAGCGAGTTCAGCGTCTTAATCACTTGACCCACCCAACCCGGTATAGAAGTGTTATTGCTCTTGTCCAAACTTCTCATTTCGCTTGCTTCCTCCTCCCCCCCAATTACTTTTGGCTCGGGGGTGTAAGTAAAGCAAAGAGCCTTCTCCCCCCCTTCTCCAAATCAAAAAGGTGACAACAAAGGCCCCCCCCCCCATGCGGTCGATTTTCGGCCCTTGGAAGTCAACAAGACGGTTCAGATCGCGCCTGTGTTTGGAAACGGGATTGTGGAGTAAGGAAGGCGGGCCGAAGCGGCAGGAGAGGCGGGCAGTGCTAGATCCTGCCTTCGTCTCCACCAGGGGCTCGAACGGCGATCGAGAACTTGGTCCCTAGTGAATACCCCCCCTCCCCCGCCGCCGCCGCCCACGCTTGTCAATATCACTTCGCTTAGCAAAAAGCCAACGCGTGAAGTCAATAAACCTCTAGGCGTGGAATTCTGCGCAAGGGGACGCGAGGTCCTTAGTTGACATAGTTAGCGAATATTTCCCCAAAAGCCACCCATCTCCGCCTGGCAGAGACAGCTTGGAAAGCCAATATTTGGCGGGCGGGGCAGGTGGAAGGTGACTTTCAATCCGCTGGATCTTCCTCTTTTCCTTTGCTGTCTCTCAGGCTGGCAGCCCCTTTCCACAACATCTGTACCTCTAAGCCAGGGGTGCCCAAACCATGGCCCCTGAGCTGAATCCAGCCCCCCACCCCAAATGCCAATTCTTCAGAGTACTCATCTGGCCCACACCATCCTTGTCGCTCTTGAAAGCGGAAGTAAAATGTGGAAGTAAAACAGAAGCAAAATGTGTTTTACTTCCACTTCCGGGAGCGACAAGGGTGGCGTGGGTTGGATGAATTAGCATCGGGCCCACATCCGGCCCATGAGTCATAGTTTGGACACCCCTGGTTTAAGCATAGAAAATGGCAGCTTAAAATCTATCCCCTCCAGTTGCAAAACAGATTGCAAGGCATGTTTTGCTTCTGCTTCTGATGGGAGGAACCACATGACGGGACCGCTGAACCACATGATCGGCCTGCAGCCTGAAATGTTTGGGCACCCCTGTTCTCAGCCATCTCAGAAACCATCTTCAGAAAAACCCTTTCTCTTTTCCTCCTCTTCTTCCTTTGTGAACTGTTAAGGCTGGGACAGAGACCTGTGTTTTCATTTCTCCTTTTCATCAGTGCACTTGCTTTGGTTGCTGCTGTTCCAAAGCAGCATAAATAAAAGGATGGAAGGAACAAATACTGTACTACACTAACTCCAGACCTGATGAAGAACAGGTGACTAGTTAAGATCACTGAATGTCCATCAGTTGCCATCTTCCTCTATTTTAAGCATTTTTTTTAAAAAAATCCTCAATGAAAAGTGGCAAAGAAAGGCAAATGAATAAACTGTTTTTATGGGTAGGGTGTGAATCTGTTCCCTACATGGGATGATATTTTTGCATCGCATCAGAGTGAATATGGAATATGCCATAATAACCCCATGAAAATACACTGAAAATACACCAGGAGAGAGAAGTCCATACTTTTAAGTTGCCCTTATTATCAATATGATAGGGTAGTTCAAGCCTGTTAAAGAATAATTCATCTTCATTAAGGGAGCTTGAGTTAATTGCTGTTAAATTATGTTGGTAATTGAGGTTATGAGCAACTACAAGTGGCAGTTATTCTTATGAAATGAGCCAGTGATTTCATGAGTGCAAAGTCTGTCTGTCTTCAACTATGAATAGCCATATGCACCCCATACTCTTTAAATGCATTTTCAGAAAAAGGCTAAGTCACAACAGAGATAACCTCTTGGTTCTAGGATGGTGATGTAAGAAAAAGACAAGAAGTCCTAAAAGAGAAAAATGGGAAAATCTCCTTCAGTGGGAAGGACTAGGGAAACAATAAGGAGCAGCATAGATCACAATGGCCCATACCTCTTGATTTCATTCTTCTATATACAGTATAAGGATTTCTTTTTTCCTTAGATTGAAATCAAGAGGTATTTTGTGGATTATTCTGAGTCATTTTGAGATGAAGGGGCAGGTGGCTTGCTCAGTCGCCTTACATTCATAGTTAAAAATTGTGTTTTTTTTGGGTAAATCCTGATAAATATCTTGAGTCACTTTCTGAAAGAAAAGAGTGATAAACACATGAATGAATGAATGAATGAATGAATAAAAACTGAACTACATTTTTACCTGTCTTTAGCTACCATATATGCTGGCGTATAAGACGATGCCCCAACATTTCCACTCAAAATATAGTTTGCTATATACTCTCCATATAAGACTACCCCCTCTTCCGCACACCTTCCACACACCAAATAAAACATAAAAGAACATCAGATTTGATTTCAACATCTCCCTGTGGCTGGCACTAGTGCGCATGTGTGAGCTCTGTGTAGAACAGGCCGGTCACGCCACAGAGCAGAACGGGCCGGTCATGCCAAAAAGGCTGGCACCCCTGTCTCGCTGCTGATGCTCGCCGCAGCCACGCTGGATACTGCTCGATACTGGATGGTATGTAGAATGAGGTGGGTGGGCATCGGGAGGCCACTATGGGCACCAGGCGGGCATCGGGAGGCCACTATGGGCAGCTATGTCTATCCCAACTGAAGTGCACCCGGCATATAAGATGACCCCCCCCCCCACTTGAAGGCATATTTTTCAGGGGGGGAAAGTAGTCTTATACGCCAGCATATACAGTATGTTTTATAAAAAATCTGTAAGGTTGCAGGGTCTATGTGAAGAAATATGTAAAAAGAGGTCTGTATTCCTTTAAAGAAGGGACTGTGGTGGCTTAGTGGTTAAGATGATCTCAGGTCAAGACCTGAGTGTTGCATGACAGAGTGAGTTCCCGCCTCTGTTCCAGCTCCTGCCAACCTAGCAGTTCGAAAGCAAGAAATCACAAGTAGATAAATAGGTTGTCATAGAATAACCTCCTTTTAAAAGGTGATTTTCTATTAGTCTTGTTACCCACTTAATTGAGTTTTAGTACACTTAAAATGGCTGGATCCCTCAGATCCAGAATCACCATTTTAAGTACTAAAACTCAATTCCTTTGGCAGAAAAGGTAACAGCATTGTATGTCCTCTGATGTCTACTCATACCTGCTACATGGCCACAGAAACATCATGTAAATGAGCATCACACCCTAGAGTCAGATACAACTGGCTTTCAAGCATGGGTGACTTTAGTCCTTTAAAGACTATTTCCATGCCTTCAGTAGAGGGTAGTAATGGACAAAACTATAGAAGTAACTGAGTCCCAGTTGGGCCTGTACAAACTGTAACCATTGTCCTGTCATGGCCTTTGACCTACTCCATGCAACCTATACTAATTTTTTTTAAAGCTTTGCAATTGCTAGCAGTGTGTTGTAGAGAAATACTTTCTCTGCTGACTGGAAGTTCACATAGGCTATTTCTGGAATAAGCTGGGACATCAGCTGAGCATCCATCCCAGTGGTGGCTATAAGGTAAAGGTCACCCTTGCTCGAAAGCCAGTCATATCCAACTCTAGGGTTTGGTGCTCATCTCTGTTTATAGCTGAAGAGCCAGCACTGCCTGCATTTACAGACATCTCCGTGGCCATGTAGCAGGCATGCTTAGACACTGGAGTGCATGGAATGCTGTTTACCTTCCCACCAAAGTGGTACCTATTTATTTACTTGGAATTTCTTGCTTTCGAACTGCTAGGTTGATGGTTATAGTTGCAGTCAAAATGAGGTGACCATGAAGGACTGAGAGATTTAGGCAACAAGGGTCATTTTGTGAAAGTTCAGTGGACCTCTGGAGCATTATTGAGTAAAATGGTCTGAGGCATTTTAAAAATGCATTTTGGAACAGAAGGAAGGGAGAGACAGATCGAATGCTGTTGCTTTTCAGAGAAAAGGGATGGGATTGCTAAAGTATGAGGTGGAGACATTAGCAAAGGAAAATCAGGTAAAGACCAGGAGGATGTAGTAAGGAAACAACAAGAAAAAAGCTAGGATGGATTGGAGACTAGGAGTTAGCAAAGTTTCCCAGCCTTTGATTTTTGGACTTCCATTCTCAGATGCCTAAGTCAATTCCCCAAAGCACAGATCAGCCAATGTACTGACTTATGGTTCTGGGAACTGAAGTCCCCCTGTGGGGAGTGGACCCCATGTAGGGAAACACTGAGAGTGAATACTGAATTGGAATAAAAGTATCAAGGACATAACTGTTATTTAAAGATTAGATTGCAACCAGAATTGTAGCAGATAACAGGCAAAAACAGCCCTGTAACTACATGGGTGGGCACAAATTGACATTGTATCCATGGTGGTTATGACAGTACCAAGGTAGAAGTACTATCCATGAAGCACCTGTGCCAGTACATTGCGCAATTAGTTATACCAGGAACATGTAACTGATTGTGCAATCAAATTGTGCAATTCCTTGTTGTCTGTCTTAACATCTGGCACATTTATGCCAGTGTAATTTATGTTAGACCAGTGAGGGCAGGATTTCTATGAACAAGTATTAGTTCTGGATCATAAAGGTAAAACAGGATTCAATTTGATGTGGGTTGTATCTTTTGCTTGGTCACACATGGGAACACATGGGTGCACCTGGATTGTGCAGCCGTATTTATTTATTTACATTTCTATACCGCCCTCCTCGCCAAGGCGACCCAGGGTGGTTTAACACATCATAAAACATCAGAATAGTACAGGTTAAAAATTTAAAAGTTCTTAAAATCTATAATTAAAACCAATTAAAAATTACAACTAAATCTTTATTTTAATTTAAAACTTAAGGGAGCAGAGTGGGGAGGGGAGGTCAAACCAACCAGCAGGCTGAGGTCATTGTGCCTCCATTACCCGAGACCTGCCCTGCCAGACAGGTTTTTACACCATTCCAAAAGGGCAGCAGCTGTGCTTCAAGGTGCAGCTCAGTTAGCAAGAGGCTCCACAGGGCTGGAGTGGACACAGAAAAGGCTCTCCTTCTAGTGCTAGAGAGATGAGCCTCTTTAGCTGATGGCACAACCAGAGAGCCTCTCTGGTCCGCTCTGGTGGGATGGACAGATGTCCTTGGGACGTGCGGTCTCTTAGCTTCCTACTAGTTTGACTGTTATAGATCTATCATAGGGAACCAGGGATTTATTGTGCATGTGATACTCAGAATCACCTGTTGTTGCTTACAAGGATGCATTAGAACAGGGGTGGCCAACCTTTTTGTGCCATGGGCCTAACCACGCCCTGGAACAGCTGAGTTTGCTGGACCACAAACGCTGGAAGTGGAAGCTGTCATAAATGCATCCACTTCCATGTTTACATCAGCCATGGGCGCGTTTGTGCATGTACGGACATATTTTATAGCTGATCTAAATGTGCCTGCTTCCACTTCCAGGTGTGGGGGAGACAGAGATAGGCAAGATTGAATGGTTTTGGGGGCTAGGTCTGGCCCATGGGTCAAAGGTTGGGAACCCTTGCATTAGAACATGCTATCTGATAGTTCTAACTATTTCACCAAACTTCAAATCTCAAATGCAAGATTTAGTATGGCTCCATGCTAAAAAGATCCCATGAGTTTTAACATGAAGCCATGGCAATTAAAGTGATATGCAACGAATATAACAATGTAGTTCTAAGACACACAGAGATTCTTCTGTATTGCTGTGGAACAAAAGGAATCCTGCAAATTCTTATTGTGGCATCACACTTTAGCATGAAGGTATCCTTGGACTCTTAAGTGCTCTGCTAGAGAGCCCACCTTCCTGCAGGTTCTACCATTCTGGTATGACTTTGAGTATGAACCAGTCAGCTGTCCAAAGGTCAGCCTTAGCTAGCTACAGAGAAGTTCTCTGTCAGAAGATTGGATATCAGGTGACAAATTGGTTGCAGCAAATACTACAAAGCTAATAGTGTGATTGGTTCCCATCTATATTGGTGGGGAGACCATCTCCAACTATGAAATAATAGGTCTTGAAGATATTGTAAGTTAGCTGAAATTTAGTAATAAGTTCTATCTGGAGCAGGCCCATTGAATCAATGGAACTTGCATAGGTTGACCAAGCACAACCTTGCTGATTCAGTGACCCCTTTTTAGATGCACATGTCTGGCCAGACGTCCCGCTGCAGTAATGGAGTAGACCAGTGTTTCCCAAATGCTGGTGTTTGGACTTCAATTCCCAGAAGCTTAAGTCAATTCCCCAAAGCACTGATCAGTCAATATACTGGCTTAGGCTTCTGGGAACTGAAGTCCAAACACCAGCATTTGGGGAACACTGGAGTAGACCATACAGCCAGTGACTCAATGCTGAGTGTTGGGCAGTGGTAAATAACCTCACTCCCTAAAGGGACCAATGGCTAAGGGCAGATGAGATCCTTAATGGGTGTGTGTGTGTGTTGGTCCTCTCAGTGGAGGAAATGCCACTGGAAACCATCATATTGGGCCCAGTGGCAAAATGAGCGGAGGAGGAACCACCTCTGATTCCCAGCATGGAGGTGGAAGAGGTCATGCCAAATGGAAAGGCTGTGAAGGCGCACCTTGACAATATCTTCAAGGCTGTGGCAGTCTGTTACAGTCCCAGTGTTAAATCCTGCATGTCTCATTTCATATGTGCCACAGGAGATGGCTCCATGATCATAGTGTGTGGGTCACTTCATGGCAAGCTGGGATCCACCTTAAACAAATTCACACCAATGGCATTTTTCCTGCTTCAGGAAAAAAAATGCATTGTTGGATATGAGTTGAGCTGAGGATGATTTTAGATGCAACTTCCTATTGCATTAAGCCACTCTCTGGTGTGAGGATCATTGACTGATTGGGAGACAGTGTAATAACAACCAAGGTTGAAGCACTCAAACTTTTTGATCACATCACATTGAAAACAAAAATTCGTATAGTCAAAGCAATGGTATTTCCAGTGGCAATGTATGGTTGTGAGAGCTGGACCATAAGGAAAGCTGAGCACAGAAGAATAGATGCCTTTGAGATGTGGTGTTGGAGGAGAGTTTTGAGAGTCCCCTGGACAGTGAGGAGAACAAATAGGTCGGTCTTAGAAGAAATCAACCCTGACTGCTCCCTAGAAGGTCAAATAGTAAAGATGAAGGTAAAGTACTTTGGACATCAAATGAGAAGAGGATTCACTTGAGAAGGCCTTGATGCTGGGAAAGGTGGAGGGCAAAAAAAGAAGGGGGCGGCCAAAAACGAGATGGCTAGATGGTATTGTGGGCTGGGTGGGCTGGGTGGGCTGAGTAGGATGGTGGAGGACAGAGGTGCCTGGAGGACAATGGGCTATAGGGTTGCAAAGGGTCGGAATCGACTGTGCGACTGAACAACAACAAAAGTAAGCTGGTGGTTGAAGCTGGGTATGGGTAAAAGACCCATCTTCCTGGACCTGTTAGTCTTACCTGGATAACTTTTATCCTGGCTAGATAGAAGCAGTTTTGAATTTATTAAAAAGAGGAGTAGTTTTGAAATAAGTAGCCTTAAAGAGTTGCAGGAGTACACAGGCAATGGAGGGATCCCTTTGCATTAAAGGTAACATATTTTCTGTCTTGCTTCCCATCGGTTCTTCCTCAACTTTGGAAAATAAAGAAATATAACCAAACAATAAACTGATAAACAAGCACCAAATCTCTACTGCACCCTTCTTCTGAAGGAAATTGGTCATAGGTAGATAATATACCATCATAAATATACTGTGTGTGTGCATATGTATACTATATCTATGGCTAACTATTCTGTCATGAAATACACATCTGCATTACATATGCTTAACTATGTAATGGTAATGGTAATATGCAGGTACAGTCAAACCTCGCATAAAGAGTGTTTCGCTTAAAGAGTAACTCGCTTACAGAGCAGCATTTTCTCTGAATGTTTGCTTCGCTTAACAAATAAAACCAACCAAAAACTCGCTTAACAAATAAATCGGGTTCGTAATCCCCCCACAATTGGTCATTTAAAATGGTGTTTCGCTTAAAGAGCAAACTCACTTAAAGAGCAATCCTGTGGAACGCATTATGCTCTTTAAGCGAGGCACCACTGTATTTGGAATAAATGCCCTATGAAAGTCGGATGCCATTGGAAAGTACAAGTCAGAACAGTCTCTCCCTTTCTCTCTCAGAAGTATGTATGTTTAAAAGAAAGGAACACCAAGAGAATTATCCTGTTGATCCATCTATGACTGGATAATATGAATCATACAACATTTAACTCATTCACACTTTTTAAAGAGTCTTGGTGTTAACTTCCACAATTCAGTGGAAACCTGCTTGTGTGATTCACAGACTATGTAGAAAGAAGGCTGATGAAGTCCTAGAATTCTGGTTTAATCTTCCATATGACTCTTATGGTGGTGGTAGTGGAAGGACAGCTCTGTCTAAAATTCAAATCACCATTACTAACTTCTTTGTGTACAGATTGTAGTTCAAGAGCTGCATGAAAAAGAATCCAGACTTCTCCTGGAATGGAAACAGGATAGGAAAGACCTCTGACTGAAATGCTGAAATTTTTCTTCCAGGCACAGTGAGTCAGGGATGGCCAATTCCCTTCCTCCATGAATAGACTGCAACTCCCAGTAGTAAAGGTAAAGGTTTCCCTTGCTCGAAAACCAGTTCCAACAATCCCAGACAATATGGACAATTGTAAGGGACTGTAAGAATCCAACTACACCTGCAAATCTTCTTTAAGGTAGACCAGGGGTGCCCAAACATTTTTGGGCCGTGGGCCGATCATGTGGTTCAAGGAGCTGGTCACTAAGGCCCGGGTGCCGGGTGCGGCCCCTGATGCCAATTCATCTGGCCCGCGAAGCCCTCCTCACTCCTGGAAGCGGAAGTAAAACACGCCCATATGGGGGTGTTTTATTTCTGCTTCCAGGAGTGACGAGGGCTTCGTGTGCCGGATGAATTGGTGTCGGGGCAGTACCTGGCCCCCGGGCCTTAGTTTGGGCACCACTGAGGTAGACTATATTCATTTGGATGGGGATTTACTAGTACAGCAGCTTCCTAGAAGCAGGCAATTCCAGGGAAGGTAGAAAAGATGTTTTTTGTACAAGGTATTCCAGATTTAATTATTTTCAGGCATAGGTGCCACATCTATTTAAATTCAGTTTTTGACATTGTCAGGGACAGAATAGTTTGGCTTTGTTGTGAAAGGTGGGGGCAGTGTGGTAAAGTAAACTGAGGTTAAGTTGTGGGCTCCCACTACAAAGTTAAGGCCAGTCTTCTTAGTGAACAGAAGAAAGTCATCTCAGGCAGCAGATATTGATGTGCATGTGTGTGCATTGGAGAGATACTAGAGAATAAACTGTACAGATGATTTGTTAGGCTGGGGTAGGCAACCTACAGCCTGCGGGCTGGATCCAGCCCATGGTGCCAAATCATCAGGCCCCTGCCTTTGCTCCAGCCACCACTGCCTTGGCCATGGACTTGTTTACGGTTGTCGCAAATGCGTTGCAGTTTGTTTATGACAGCCGCAGACGTGTTTATGACAGCTGTAAATGGCTGAAGGACCACCAGTCTGGTTCACTCAACTATCTGAGGGAGTGTGACCAGTCCCCCAACTTAAAAAGGTTGGCAACCTCTGCTCTAAGGCATCCTGTTAAGTGATGGTACAATGAAAGATGTTAGCTCATCATAAGTAATGATTCAACTCCAATAATGTGGATGCTGTTCTGTTGTAAATATCTGAGGATGAGTTGAACCATATCTTGAGGGGTTATGGGAAGAAGGGAGGAAATACCCAGCTATTCCTCCCCCCCCCCCCAAATTAAGTGATCAGCAGATGAAAAATGGCAGCCTGGTAAATGGAGACTATTTACATGGTGGTGGGGGGAGGTATGCAAAACTGAAGAACTGTTTCTACAAAAGGAAAAGGACTGTTTACACAACCCTTTGAAAAGTGTGACATATTGCTCCAGTTCCAGCACTAAAAAGCTAAACACTCTTATGGGCCTTTGAAGTTATCTGGCTGAGGCAACTTGTACTGCAATTCAGATATCGCTTGTGGGTATAACTAATGACTTAAAAAAAAATCATATTTGAGGGAAGGGAGAAGGCCCTCCATGGCTTGTCCACAGTTTCCCTTTTGAGAGTTAGATGTTTGGCACTTGGCCAGTTCTGCACAATATCCACGAGGACTATTTGAATTCTTAGACTCTATTTAACAAGTTTCTAAATAAATAAACCCATTGTCTGTCTGTGTTTAAAATTATTTTACCTTTTCAATTTTTGAAACAAATCAGCAATGAGGTCTTATTACATTGGTTTTGCGGGCTGGCTTTTTTCTTTCAGGCTTTTTCTAAACAAAAAGAATCACAGAAGATCTTCAAGATATATATAAAGTTAAACCAAAACTGTATCTGTGTAGGGTAGAGAAGGAAGCGAGGGATGGGCAAAGTGTGGCTGTCAAATGCACATACCTTCTGCGTCTGCCCTAATCATAATGAACAAGAGAGAGAAAGGGTCAAAAAGTCAGTTAAATATTATTTAAAAACATTTAAACAGTGGTACTTGTGTACTCGTCCTTCTGACAGCTCAGCCACACTGGCTTGCTGCATAAGAGGCAGACTAGTTTTCATTTTATTGCCATAAATGGTTATTTGTGTCCATATTCATATAGTTATTTTAAACTCCGGCAGTGTTCCTTAGAATTGGGAATGTTTAATTTGTTATCCAGATCCTCATGGCACAGGGGAAGTATACACCACTTAGGGTGCCTTACAATATATAATATATAATATACATAATAAAATATGTAAGATCAGAATAAAACTATCCAATGATAAGCAATAAAAACATGACACAAAAACAGAGAGCATCAGAAAATCTTAAAACCATAACAATGACCATAGCAAACACTATCAGCAACAGTAAGTGGAGGTTAATAATACTAATACTAATACTAATACTAATACTAATACTAATACTAATACTAATAATAATAATAATAATAATAATAGATCCCATTGTCTTACCACAGGTAAACCTGCTGAATCAACAATTAGTTAGTTATGTGTCATACGTCAGAACTGACTTATGTGACCCCAACAGGACTTTCCAGGGCTGTGAGCTATTTAAAAAGTGGTATGGACTGTTGTGGCTTAGTGCAGTGGTGGGATGTCAAAATTTTTACTACCCCACCGTGACATCATCACAGTGTGGGCGGAGCTAACGTCATGACATCATGATGTCATGGGTGGGGCTAAAGAAAAAAAAATACAAAAATACAAAATAATGAAAAATAAAATAAAAATAAGCACACACAGCCCCCTCAACTCACCCACCCACCCACCCACAACACAAACCTGTAAATAAAATAAATAAAAAAAATAAAATTAAAAATACATTAAAATACATCCACCCACCCCAAACACAAATCAACCAGAGCTTTTAAAATAGAACTTAAAGCTTATTCTGGCTAATCTTTCTCACACTAGGTCAGATGGAAGGAATTACAGAATGAACTCACCACAAGATGGCTTCATTTTGGCACTTTTCAACAGTTAAAGAAGTTAGGTACTAAGTCTTTGCCTAACCAGTTCTCTAGGATAATATACCTTAATATAAATGTAAAACTGATTATTATTTTTCCTATATTTACATGTTGTGTTTATAAATTTGTTGCTTTTTCTGTGCTTGTGAACCGCCCTGAGTCGGTCCAACTGAGTAGGGCGGTATAAAAATTGGAATAAATAAATAAATAAATAAACAAAACAGCTGTATCTCCTTAAGGGTTCTCCAATTGGAACAGCACTTGGAACAACACAGATGTAGCTTATTGATGAGGCAACTCCAAGACTTTGCTTAAAAACCCCAAGCCAGGCCGCCAGGCCTTTTTAGGAACTGTGGTAGTACATCAATATAGGTAAAGGTATTCAATACACATTAAAATACACACAGACACACCACATCCAAAGGTGAGTCACTTACCATGGGGAGCAGGCTATAGGGAGCTTCAGGCTAGCAGCTTCTCTTCCTCCTCCCCGCTTGGGAGGACAGCAAGGAGGCCGTGCATACGCGCCAAGCACTGTAGGCATGCATGCACATCAAGTGCTTGGTGCGCATGCGCAGTGGGGGAACCAGTGAAAAGGTAAGCCCCGAAGGTGGTTCCCCCCAAAAGCTGCTACCGGTTCTCTGGGACACTGGGAAAAATTACTACCGGTTCTGGTGGACTGGTGAGAACCTGTTACATCCCATCACTGGCTTAGTGGTTGAGATGCTGAATTTGATAACTGGAAGGATGGCAGGTCAGCAGTCTGAGAACCGCGCGCTGCAGGAGAGAGTGATCTCCCATCTCTGTCCCAGCTCCTGCCAACCTAGCAATTCGAAAGCAAGAAATTGCAAGTATAAAAATAGGTACTGTTTTGGTGGGAAGGTAGCAGTGTTCCATGACTTCAGCATCTAGTCATGCCTGCCACATGACCATGGAAACGTCTGCAGATGCAGACAGCACTGGCTCTTTGGCTGCAAACAGAGATCAGTACCACACCCTAGAGTTTGATATGACTGGATTTCAAGCAAGGGCAACCTTTACCTATCTTATCACAGGAGGACTCCATCCTAGAAGATGCCCTGTTTACTGTGGAAAAGATGGGAGAAAACTCCCTCCTGAAGAAGTGCTTGCTTGCTGCAATGCCTAAAAATACTCATATCATAAAACAACTAATTTTTTTTGAAGTGTTACTAGTTGTTAATGGATTTATAAATTAAAAGTTTCAACCTGACTAAAAGTGGAGTGTGTTTCTTATTGAACATAAATATTGTTTCTTCATATGTAAATTTAAGGAATCAATTGAAATACATACTTGTGATTTGTTTATATTTCTTAAATGTGGTGACATTACTAATATGGTACCTGTTTGTTTATAACAAAAGGGAACAGTCCAATATGAACATTTCACTGCAAACTTATGCCTGTTAATGTAGTGCCATTCTCTCAATGGGAACTATTTAAACATATCTATCATGTATATTTGCAGCACAATCCTACACATATCTACTTGTATCTTCATACAGTGGGACCTATTCCCTTTTAAATGAATTTAAGAGTATTATTTAGTCCAAGGGTTCCCAACCTTTTCAAGCCAGGGGCCAGGTCATGCTCTCTCAGTCAGCTTCAAGGGCTGGATGGCCATTTTGCCCTGTCTCCATGATGGGGGTGGCCATTTTGTCCCAACAGCTTCAAAGGGGTGGTAATTTTGTTTCTTGAATGCCCTTGGAGGAGGGAAAAAAAAGATGAAATGGCACCATGGGCTGGATCTGGCCCATGGTCTTTAGGTTGGGAACCCCTGATTTAGTCTGTTAGGTTATCTCCCCCATCATCTAGTCATTCTCCAACACATGTGCTTTTCATGATAATCTGGTCAGTGCCATTGCAATAAAATTGTTGTAATGATAGCAGAAGTCATGATAACTGTCAAAACTCATAATTCTTTTACATTCAGTGAGTTTATAAACTGCCACATCCAGGCATGTTTTGTAAAGTCTTTGTATATATTTCCTTTCTAGACAACCGGCAGGGTGCGGTCAGCTTGGAAGGCTGGCTCAGATGTAATAACAAACTGTTCTTATCTGAAATCATTGCTTCTGGTTGGTACATTTTAGATGGGAGAGGTTATCTTTGGCACAGTGCGATATATGCTTCTGCGTTAACAGAAGAGTGTACCATTCATTGTAAAATTCTTTTTTTGGATACTTGCTGAGGATGAGAATAGTTAACCATCCAGCACATCTAGAAGATGATGGGTTGGAGAAAGCTGAGGTCATTTGTTTGTTGTTATTTTGGATTTGTAGTTCCCCATGCTCGTTCAGAATTCTGAGAACCATAGTCCAAAAAAGTAACACTTAAAGCAAAAGCAAAGTAATCACACTTATATACCGCCCCATAGCACTTAGTGCATTCTCTGGGCGGTTCACAAGTTAATTAGCATTTTGCCCCTAACATGCTGGGTACTCATTTTACCAACCTTGGAAGGCTGTGTCATCATTGGTTCCTGGTCAGGATCAAACTCACAACTTTTTGGTTTCAGGACAGCATTTTAACCACTGCACCACCAGGACTGCCAAACTCTGACAGTCCCTTTTGCTTGTGGGCGGTTGTTTCAGTGTCTTTGATTCCCCAAGCATCAGCTGTAAAGATCCTTGTTAACAGCAGCTTGATCTACATTAAAACAAAAATTTGGAAAATTCTTAGAAGAAAATCTTTTTGTCTGTACATCTTTCCAGAGGTAGACTGGCCATAATATGCTCTCTGAAGGTATTTAGATTTTATCAGCCCTTTTGGGCAGTAAACAGGCAGTTCCATTGTTTCCCTCACTGCATAAATATCTGGTTCCCGTCTTATTACAGCTCAGTTATGGATAGTTTTAGCATATTGTTGCACTCATTTCTTTTAAAACTAATTTTCCAAGCTCTTCACTCAGTTCTTTGTAAAACTATCTACTAATTAACTAAAACACAGCCCTGGATAAAAGGCAAGCATGCCAAATATTAATTTGTTTGAGACAGAAAAATAGATGGATAGACAGATAGAAGAATTCCCTCCTTCACCCTAGTGCCCTTTGGTCTGATTGGAGTTTGATTGCTCATATTATTTAATAGCACATTCCACCATACTTAAAGCCAGAAGGCAGTTCCTCCTTAATCTATGATAAAAAACCAAAACTATTTTATGCTACTATTTCTTTCTATTCTTTTGGAGTAGGGGCTGTTCTTTCCATTGAACTAGTTTCCTAAGCTTAGCATAAATTTTAAACCTTCTCACTGTCTGGAAAACCATGACAAATCATATTTGTGACGGGAATAAAACCAACCTTTCATTTTACAGATTCATAACATAATCTTCATCCCACAAAACAGCGTATCAGTACAATGTGGAATGCCAAGTTTTGATTGTAATCGGTTGTAGGCCAAAAAGAGAGGGACTTTTGCAAAGTGGTTGTTTTGGGTGAATGATCTCCAATTATGCAGAACATTTAAACAATATTTAGTTTTTCCACTTTAATTGCTGAGGACTTGATGGAAGCATGGAACATTAAACTATCTGGTCATTTTGTCTACTACTGATTATCATTTTAGTAATGCGCCAAGTACAAAATATGAAACAGTAGAAAACATGTTGTTGAATTTTTCTTTTCTTTTTAAAAACACACACACCCATAAACCAAATCCTTAGAGCACAATTAATAAGCACATGTTCAATTTTTAGTGCAAAAATATTTGGTACAAGAACACAGAAAATGTAAAGCAAATAAATATACACCATATTTTAGGGCTGAGGACAGATGATTCCTGCCAAAAGTCTAAATTCTTTATCAAAGAAACACAGATCCTTTGACCAGAAGGGATTATTCAAATTAAGCCTCATCAATGCATATATTTATTTAATTTGCATAGTTTTCTCTGCTTCTAAAACTGAGACTCACAGAGGATTGGGGGACAAGAGAATGGAAGGGAAAGAAACTGTAGATGTACAAGGATAAATATCTATGAAGCTTCCTTAGGCTGAGTTAGACAGTGGTCCAACTAGTTTAAGACTTTTTTTACTGGCAAATTTTGAAATGTGGATCTACAGTTGGCTGCTAAGGATATCATGGGTTGACCAGGTGATTAATCTAGAAGTGTTGCACCAGATGGATAAAGAACAAGAACTGTTTAAGTCCATTAAGTAAAGAATGCTTCAATACCTTGGCCTTATCATGAGGAACAACACAAAGCATAGAATACTGTACTCCAACCTGCTCTACAAGGAAAGATCTCTGGGAAGAGAGACCCTGGACATAAACAGACATCATGGCTGAAGAACCCGAGAGACTGGTGTGGTGTATCCTTGGAAATACTGTTTTGAGGAGTTAAGAACAGGAAGACTATCGCCATGATGATAGCCAATGTCTGGAATGGACATGGCAGCTGAAGAAGAAGAAGGCAACAACTTAGAGAGTATTGCTATAATGACTATGAAAACATGAAAGCACCTAAAAGGGACTTTAGCAGGTATAGATTTTAGTGGAGAAAGGACCATAACCAAGAGTTTGAGTGTGCACTACTCTCTCCATACAACAAGTCTCATGTTCCATGCATGGTATTTCCTGATACAGGTGTGAAAGATCCCTAATTGTCTCAAATCATGCTGAACTCATCCATGCAGCATACACCATATTCAGCTAAGCACACCCAATGGTGTGACATGGTACACCGTAATTTCTTGGCCTCATTTTCTAGATTAATAGTTTCCATTCTGAGGAGGCAGGAAGAAGTTCCAAAGGGCTATGAGACTGTGAGACAGTTATGATTTAATTTTTTTAAATTGGCATAAACACATTTCTGCGATCAATAACTTTACTAGAATTTAGGATTTCTCAAGAGAAAATGCATTTTTTTTAAAAAAAACCCCATAATAAATGATATTAAACTGAAAGTTGTTGTAAAATTTAGATTCTGAACTGATCCCCTCCCCCTCCCCCCCAAAAAAAGTTGGATGATAGTCAAGAGGAGGAAAGAAAGAGTGAAAGAATCTCACAAGCCTGAAATTAGGTATGGTGCCAAGAAGGTAATTTAAAACTGTGGTTTTTCATCAGACTGCCCAGGGCCACTCCTTCCCCTTCTTGAATTTCTTCTCTTCTGTTCTCTGCTAATTCATGAATAACAAAATTAAAACAAAAAGAATTGCAGCACTTTAAAGGTAAACACTATGAGCTTTTGGGTGGATTACAGTTCTTGTAATGCTTCTGTTTTTGTTTGGCTTTCTTTACACATGCTGAAGCGAACTTATATGGCTGTCTCTACAAAACAGAACATTAACAGCCAGAAATCATCCACCATTACCAGCTGTATAAAGCCATACTGATTTGTATACTTATCTTTTATGTTAACCAATCACTCTGTAACTCTGTACCTGATGTGTATAAATTGTTGCCATGAAGTCTCGCTCTTACGTCTGACGAAGGGGACTTTATCCATGAAAGCTAACATTAAAATATAACAGTCTTCAAAATGCTACAATGTTTTTGTTTTGTTTATTCTCTGACAGACTAACATGACTACTATTTTAAAAAAAACTTCTCTAGGTCAGTAATTCTCAACTTCTGTTCCTTCACTTTTTTTGGAGTTGAAATCTTTAAATCTTTCACCATTCCAGGAATTGAAGTCCAAAACATCTGGAAGGCCAAAAGATGGAACAAATACTCTAGGCCAGGAAAAACAAGTACTGCACAACCCATGTGGAATTTCATCTACAAGTTCTTGCACAACTTCTAAAGACGCCAAAGCCCACTCCATCTCCATCTATCCCCCACTCCCCAAAAAACATGTCCTATAAATGATAATGACAAAGATGATTCTACAACTACAATTATTTTCCTCTTCCTTTTGGGGAAATACCTCTTTATTGGCCCTGGCCAGCCTGATGAAAAAGCAACCACTATTCTAAGTTATCTAGCCAACTATTAAACTAAATCTGCAAAGCTAACGACTTCCACTTCATTTCCCTCCATTGTCTGTGCTCAGTCTGACTTCACCAGAAGCTCTCCTTGGATCCCAAAATTCCAAAAAGAATTCAACAAAGAGGAATGCAGCTTCAACCACATTTGAAGCTTCCCTTCCCTCCCTACCCCTTCAAGTACAAAGGGATTAAAACTACCAAAATGATGGCTTAATTCATCAAAAAAATGCAATTAAAGGGAATGGTAGAAAGTGGCCACATCAAGGTGAAACAGCGAAGAGGTTTCAAGGGGGGGGGGGAGAAGAAAGCTAATCTTTTGTTGTTAAAAATATATAATTAAAATTCAAAATGATTACATTAAAAAAGAAAAGGGAGGGTGGAGAAAAACCTGTGCCTGAAAATCACTGCAGGTACTCAAATCAATTTTTATTTATAGGCAGCAGAAGTTCTATTCCCCCACCCCCATATATTAATCTTACTCTTTATTTATTACAAATACCCTTCAAGCCACATTCTGGCTTCTGACTTTTAAGTCTCTTCCAACCTCCTGCTTTCTAATAGCAGCATGGGTTTCACAGGATAAGGTACACTGGCTGGGTGCACCCAATACCTTGAGCCATAACTAACTTGTTCTCATTTTGAACATTTCTCTGCTTCCAAGAATGAGGGACAGATAGCATTGATCAGAACCAACCAGGCATAATGGGAACTGACATTATGCAAGTTTCCCTGCCGAGATTTGCCAACCACAGCTGCGATGTCCAAACCCCTGCTAATTCCGGGCCCGGCCACTTTTGAGCAGTGACGGCCAACCCTATCAAACACTGTGGCTGAGAAATGAAGAGCTAAAGCCGGGATGGAATGCTTCTGTTTTCTTGGGGGAAAGAGCTGCGGAGGCCTCTCTTTGCTCTAGAATTTGGATAGTGGTCTGGTAGTTGGAAGTGATTTTGCCACTTAGGAAGCCTTTCCTGAACAATCAGATTTTATAACCATTTGATGCTACTTTAAACAGTAAGGGCTTCGGTGCTGTGCAGCATGTAAAACAGGTGTTATCTAGCATATGGATATAGATTTCTCTTTCTCCCCCTCTCCCCATTGAATTCAATTGGGAAAGAGAAATCTATATCCATATGCAAGATAACACTTCTTCAGACAAGGAGTAAAACTTCCACTTCTTCAGACAAGGAGTAAAACTTCCAGGCATGGTTTATATATACCAGATGCAGGGGCCAAGGTCTGAAGAAGTGTCTGAAGAAGTGGATTTGTCTGAAGTGGACTTGTCTAAAGAAGTGGACTTGATCCATGAAAGCTAACAGTAAAAATATAACAGTTTTTAAAGTGCTGCAGTGTTTTTGTTTTATTATTTGTTTGTTTTTGTTTTCTGATATGCCTGAACCACAAACTAACACAGCTACTATTAAAAAAAATTGACATGATTGAGAATTGATTAACTCATTAGTATCTTTTAAGAGTTCACTCAGTCAGAGCAGAGCCATTGAATTAATGGGACTTATTGAGTCAATACTAATGTAAGTTCTGTTGATTTGGGGGGTGTCATTTGGTTGCCACTAACAAATGGATTTAGCCTATTGAGTGTACTCTCATTATTGCTAATACTCTTACATTTACATCCAATACTGGTACAGTACATTTGCTTCTTCAAACTCCAATAGAAGAATGTAGGATCTCTCAGTTTGTTACTACCTGAAATGACTCTTCTCTTTATGACAGAAACTGTGAACACCTTTTGGTTGTTTTGCTGACATATAAATAATTTCTGTTTAATATAGGCAAAGGTCGCCTTTGCTTGAAAGCCTGTCGTATCCGACTCTAGGGTTCACTGCTCATCTTTGTTTATAGTCAAAGAGCCAGCATCTGCAGATGTTTCCATGGACAAGCGGCAGGCACTGGATGCATGGAATGCTGTTTACCTTCCCACCGAAGTGGTATCTATTTATTTATTTGCAATTTCTTGCTTTTGAACTGCTAGTTTGGCAGGAGATGGGACAGAGATGGGAGCTCACTCTGTCATGCAGTGCTTGGGAATCAAACTATGACCTTCCAGTCATTGAGTTCAGTGTCTTAACCACTTGAGCCACTGCAGTCCATTTAATATACATTGAATAAAAGCCCCACAGTTTCCTAGTTAGAAGGATGTGATACTTATATGTCCTAAAGGTTGGCTCAGTCATTTGTTTTGAGACTGATGTGTGTGCTCTGGATGAAAAAAATGTTTATTTGGAAATGAACAAAAACAAGAGAAGATTGAAGAAGACTGCCTGAATAGGTGATTCCTGTATAATGCCTTATCAAAGAAGCACAAGATGCTGTCTGGATAGAACATTTCTTCACATAATAATCAGAACTTGAAGGACAGGTAATCAATCAAGATTTCCTTTATTCAGTGAAAGAGGACATTTTTAATGTTATCATACTGATTATTTGTTTAGTTGCACAAATAATAATAATAATAATAATAATAATAATAATAATAATAATAATAATAATAATAATAATAATAATAATAATAATAATAATAATAATAATAATAATAATAATAATAATAATTTGTATACCGCCCTACTCGGTAAAAACCGACTCAGGGCGGTTCACAGAAACCATTCATGTAACACAATCAAAAGTAATATAACATAATGAAAAGTATTACAATAAATTAAATAGGTCTTGTGACTATTTCAGATTTACACATGTATGGGTTGTCCCTTCTAGTGGATGCCCTGAGCAATACACACATTAGGTAAAACTGCTAAAATAAAACACAGTAAAACATCAAATATCTGAACAATGAGCCTTGTAAGGAGGAACCAAGATTTTCAAGATAATGTAAAGAAACATAGTCTTCTCTTCCTGTATAACAAAATTATAAATGGGAGTCTAATCTATGGAGACAATTGTATAAATAGACAGTGGCTACCAAAAAGGTGGGACAGTGGTGGCTTAGTCAGTGGTGGGATTCAGCAGGTACGCCCCAGTTTGCCACAACCGGTAGCAGAAACCCAGGCAAGTTTTGAAATAAAGTAGTCCTAATTTGGGTGCAACACAGGGCTTTCCCCTGGCCACGCACACCATACCACGCCCACAGAGTAGGTAGTAATTTTTTTGTGAATCCCACCACTGAGTTTAGCGATTAAGATACTGAACCTCATGACTAGATGGTCGGCAGGTCAGCAGGTCAGCAGTTTGAGACCCAAGTGCTGCATGATGGAGTGGGCTTCCATTGCTGTCCCAGCTTCTGGCAACTTTGAAGTTCAAAAGAAATTGCAAGTAGATAAATAGGTACTACTTCGGTGGGAAGGTAAACAGCATTCCATGCACTCTGGTGTCTAGTCATGCCTACTACATGGCCACGGAAATGTCTGCAGATGCAGACAGCGCTGGCTCTTTGGCTATAAACATAGCTAAGCACTGAACCCTACAGCTGGATACAACTGCCTTTTAAATAAGGGCAACCTTTACCTTACCGAAAAGGTAAGCACATGTATATCTTAAGCACATATTAACCTAATTTCTCAAGGTGGATGCAGGTCACAATGTTGTTTAGGAGCTCTGGTGATTTGTTATGGGGAGATCCAGACAGACATCTACCTGTCCTGAAAAGTAGTTGCAAAGTGAAAAACACAGATACACATAAAGGTGGTGTCAAAAGCTGAGTGACAAAGTGGAAGGAGATGCATTCTGGATTATTTTCCTTTTCTAAAAAATGGAGTTATAACATTCTCTCTTGTATTTTTTATTACACTGATTTCATATTATCACAATTTAATACACTTTGAGCATTAGTTCTAAGTGTTTTTATTTCTGTTATGGTGCTCTGGTATAATCTTTGTTTTTCCGCTTCCACTGTCCACCTTTGATATGTTTTTCTACACAGCAAAGAATTCCACATGTGATCTCAACTTGCTAAACAGGTGGTGCCTATAATGCTGAAAAGAGGCCATCTGACCTTTGCCTTGTCAGTGGTTTCATTTGAAATTTACATTGCAAATTGCCTGCCTTTATAAACCTAAATTAATTTCTGACATTCCTCCTCCTTTTTTTTGTTGCTAATGACACTTGATTAAGAGAGCCTTACACTACCAATCATTAAAAGAAGGTCATTAGTTTCTCCTCTGGTAATATTACATAAGAAGGTAAGTCCTTGACCATTTCATCAGCTAAAGGCAGAAATGTAAATTTGCAGATGCACTTGCTACTTTATCATTTTGTCTTCCCAGTTAGTGTATGCTACCTATATGTTGGGGTGTAGAAGGGTCAGAACATAATTGACACACATTCAAAATGTTTATGGCAGAATAACTAAACTTGTTTTTTTTTTACTGTTTAAACACCTACCTACTAAACAGGGTAAGGTCAGCAGCTCAAAACCCGAGTGCTACATGATGGAATGAGCTCCTGTCTCTGTCACAGCTCCTGCCAACCTAGCAGTTTGAAAGCAAGGAATTGCAAGTAGATAAACAGCTACCACCTGGGTGGGAAGGTAAACAGCATTCTGTGCACTCCAGTGTCTAGTCATATCTGCCACATGTCAATGGAAACATTTGCAGATGCAGAAAGCGCTGGCTCTTTGGCTATAAATGGAGATGAACAGTAAACCCTAGAGTCAGATACAACAGGCTTTCGAGCTAGGGCACCCCTGCCTTTACCTTACTAACCAGCATGTCTTTTTAAAAAATGTGGCTGGCCACTTGTGCATAGCTGAAAAGAATAAACACATCAGATTTGGATGCTTGCAAGTTTGCTGGTGGAAATGGATTTCTTCACCCCCTCTTTACTCAACAGTCTCATGAAAATACAACACAGAGTGCAGGGGAAATATAGGGGGAGATGTGGAGGAATTCCCAGAATCAGAGAAAGGGACCATTCACCCATGGTCCTGTACATGTCCATCTGTGGAAGGTAGATCTTGAACCCATCTTCCTGTAATTTTAAATAAAAACACAGAAGATCTCTGTGTAATGGGAAGCCAGGTAACTGTACAGTTCATTGTTTAAGGGCTAAGTGCTGATGAACAAGTTCATTATTGGCTCTGTTGTCTCTAATTAATTAATTAATCCATATCTATACCAGACTTGGATGGGCAGCTTATCAAAAATATGCCTGTTTTTAAATTGAGATCTCCTCTGACAGTCCTTCCAAAAGACTTCTCTGTGAAGTTGGAAACATGGTATTTTTCCTCATGCTCTCTTTCCCAATCAGAGGTTGGACATAATCATGGTTATCCTCAATCTGGATCTGATAGCTCTAAACTGTGATATTGGGCTGCATCCAAATTGGTCTCCAAGATTTTTCAGCCAGAAGTTTCTTCTCCTTCTAGCATTTATTTTCCTATCAATATTTTTACATTGAATGATCAGCTGTGCTTTTCATTTCTCATTATGTGACCAAAGCAGTGTTGGTTCCTGGATTTTGTGAATTTTGAAGTTTCTTGACATTTACTCATCCATCTCAATACTTCTTTGTTAGTCACACTCTTGGTCAAGAAGTTTTTATAACCCTTCAATGAATCTACGTTTCAAAGCTTCCAACTTTTTAATAGTTGCCTATATTGAATTCCAACTTTCTAGATATCTCAGTAGTTTAGGTATCTGGTTGCAGAGACATAGGTTGGAAGTTTGATCCCCCATAATAATAATAATAATAATAATAATAATAATAATAATAATAATAATAATAATAATAATAATAATAATAATAATAATAATAATAATAATAATAATAATAATAATAATAATAATAATAATAATAACAACAACAACAACATTCCAATAAGTTGAGCCATATTATGTCTGCATTAAGCCCCCTTATGCTACATTTTGCTTCTGCCTAAGGAGGAGACACTGAAATTATATATGGAATAGTATCTGGACTATGGCACTTTAAAAAAGGTAAATATTCTTACACATTTTAATAAATAAATAAATACATAAAAAAATAGTCTAGCAGGATTACCTGAGCAGGGCTGTTAAAGAAAATACTGTTGGAGATCATCAGTTAATAGGGCTTCCAGGAGTTTGAAGCAATTTACAGGTATAACAATAGCAAGCAGGCAAAAAACAGTATGTAAGCAAAAATAAAGCCCAAAGAGAATATGACCCCTGGTAAAAATATAGATTGTTTTATTTATTTATTTATTTATTTATTTATTTGAAGTCCTACTCCATCCCCCAACATTTCACTGCATATTGGAGAAAATCAATCCATTTATTTAAACTGTGAACAGGATCAATGGATTCATGGCTGCAGAATCTTTCTTAGCTCTCTGACTCTTCCTCTTGCATACTAACCTATATTTTACATCCTCAGATCCTGACAGTCTTTTTATGCTGCAGAGTGAATTGCTTTACAAGAATGAATTAGCATGGTTTAAAAGGTTGTGCTTCTCTCCCTCTCCCTCTCTTACTGCCATAACTATTGGCAAGATAAACGCAAAAGGGTTAATTGATCAGACCCTTTAAAAGGTAGAAGAAGCAATAGCTAGCATCAGCAATTTTAAGAAGGTACTTTATAAACAACAATGAAAACAAGAAATTTTCCTTCTTCAGCCAAGAGAGCAATAGCTACCCTTCTTGATTCCTATCTGGCAAATCTTAACTAATGTCTATGTTCAATGAAATTCTAAAACAGAGTCCTAAAAATTCAGATCAGTAAAAGTTATTTATTTATTTATTTATTTATTCTTCAAATTTCTATTGCTGCCTAACTCGGCAACAACTCTGGGCAGCTAACAACAATCAAAAGCAACATCAAAACTAACTAAAAGCCCTTAAAACCCCCATTAAAAATTTGAAATAATTTACCCACTCACCCCATCCATTAAAAGAGAGAGAGAGAGAGAGAGAGAGAGAGAGAGAGAGAGAGAGAGAGAGAGAGAGAGAGAGAGAGAGAGAGAGAGAGAGAGAAATCTTAATTATATAAGCCAACAGGTGGGGGTCACCCCTCCATTGGTGCCCCACACCTATCTTGCCAACCATGTTTTCAGTTCTTTCCTAAAGGGCAGCAATTCTGTAGCCATAACTCTGTTGGCAGGAGATTCCATAGGGCCGGTGTGGACACAGAGAAGGCCCTCCTTCTTGTGCTAGAGAGCAGAGCCCCTCTAGCAGATGGTACAGTTAGAGAGCCTCTCAGGTCTGCTCTGGTTGGATGGATGGATATTCTTGGGGTGACACGGTCTCTTAAATATCCTGGCCCACTGCCATGGAGGGCTTTAAAGGTCATTACTGGCACCTTGAATTGCACCCAGAGCCATACCGATAACCAGTGCAGCTCCCAGAGCAGCGGCGAGGCATAGGCATAACGCCCACACCCCATCACCACCCAGGCAGCCGCATTCTGGATCAGTTGCAGCCTCCGAATTGCCATCAAGGGCAGCCCCATGTGGAGCGCATTACAGTAATCTAGTTTACAGTAATCTAGACCAGAGTATGCGTGACCATGAGCAAGGCATTAAAGTTGACCATGTATGAAAGGGAAATTGAGACCTCTAGGTTTTTTCCCTTCAAAATTTGCATCTCAAGAGTAGCACAAAGCAGATAAAAGAAAATACTTTCCCCACACATCATGTAATTTAAATTTTTCTCTTCCAGGACTTTCTCTACATTACAACTAATTTAGTCCCATTGAATCAATGGGATTTACATATATATTGATTCAGTGGGCCTACTCAAGTTCTGACTTACTTCTGGGTTGCAGCTACTACTGGTCACACAAGAGAAGAATAGATTTACTTACAGGGCTTTAGCCAGGATTCTAGATTTGGGGGGCGGGTTCAGGAGGGGCAAAAAAAATTCAGGAGGGGCAACAACGTCACACTCACATATATAACATTGGCACCATGGGGTGGGTTGTGGGGACGGGCTGTTAGCTCAAGAGGATTTTTGCCCCCCCCTGCCCTAGCTTCGGCCCTGTTTACATAGAAACCTAGTTAGCCAATCAACTGCTGGTTCTTTAGCTGCCTAACTAATTAGGCAGGGCAATATCAATATTACACTACTATAAGGGTAATGAATGTGTAGGACAGTAAAAAAAAACCTGCAACTCATTTTGTATGTCTAAAGAAATTTGGATTTATTAGAAGAGTCGTTTTGCAAAACCACCGTGTGTGTTTTTTAAAGTAAAAGACCAGTGATGCTGCTGACTGAGGGATTCAGGCAGTTTTACTCTAAGGCCTAAACCCAACCAGTCATCCTAACTTAAATAAAACCATTGGATCAACAGCATTTTCATAAGCATTCAGCAATGGATTTACTGGGTCCATTCTAACTGAGATTACTGACAGGATTTAGTCCCCTCTCATGACCTTTCCTAGTAACATAATATATGCTTACTTCTAAAATGCATGGTACTTGTTATGTTGCATTGACTTTTAATGTGGGTGCTGAAGGGTTTGGAAATGTTGCTTTTTGGCACTTATACCTGTGGAATAGATTTAGCCAATATAAGTGTCCTGCCAGATGGGGAAAAACTCAACAGCTTAGTCCAAAAACAGAACATTTTTAAATCCTACAAATGCTCAAAGTGAGGGGGAAATAAAAACTTTCACTGGTAATGCTTAAGGTCTTTGGATTATGGCCAATATTTTCAAGACTCCCAGTGAATTGAGTATTTCTCTGTATAACCATTTCTGTCTGTTTGTCTACCTTCTATAATCCATCTTGTTTGTAATTGTGTAATGCCCTTTAATACAGTAGCCTAACATCCATTACAATTGTTAGAGTAATGTATAACATTATTTTATATATGACCCTTAAGAACTTGGGGAAAGATTACTTTAGCAATCTGAGGCTACACAGTTTAAGCCTTGTAACAATTTGGAACTTCTCCCATATTATCCTGCCTATTTTCTGAGACCTAAGAAAGAAGCACTCCTGGATTCATCACCTTTACATGTACATCTGATGGCAATCAGTAAAGTATATTTTCTGTTGTATAATCCGTCTCGAACCCCATTCACCAACTGATTAGACAGATATCAACATTTATGGTATTTCAGCATATGTTAAAAATGTGCCTGTTCGTCCAAGATGATTTTAATACCTAACTTGTAAGATTTTTGAGGGTGTTTACTCCTGTGGATACTTGTATTGTAGTTTAATTGAATTTAATAAATGTTATACATTGTCCAGGAATTTTGTCAATGACGTGAAGTATATGAATAGCTTGAATAAATGATTCAGTTAATAAATCATTGTGTAGCAATTATATGGCTTAGAATGCATGGGAAAGTAAGAAAAAATAACTGTGCAGTTTACTGTTTATGTACACTGCATATAAACTCTGAAGTTACAACAAACTCTTAATTTCATCACTAAATACTTTGATGAAAGCTCTCGTGTTGCTTCCAGATGGAGTTTCAGGCTTGCAGGTTAGAAAATCACAAGAGAAAGGAGCTCCTGATCTGATTGGTCAAAGAGGTCATGATGTGATTAAGAAAAGATGGTTCTGAAGAATATTAGGCTTGTTTTAAAATATTCAAGCTGTGTTCATTGCACACACGAAAACTGCACTGGACAAGACAGTGCAGCATCTGAATCATTTCCCCTCCCAGTATAGGGTGTTTCTGTTTCTATTAGAAAAACTAAGTTACATCTTGCTATTTTAAGAAAGGCAATTGTTGACTGCTGTAGGACAGCAACCAGGAAGAAGAGGCATGTCCAGAGCTTGAGTTTCATTTAGGGAAAGCAAAGCACTTGCCAGAGTGTTACCTTGGTGAATCTGAAGTTGTTTTCTACTTTCCCTAATTAAAGGAGCCTTAGTGATGGGCCCTTGAGGATGAGATCCAGAGAATGCCAGGCCTCCTTGTGTCCGGAATTGAATCTCTAAATTCCTCCCCTTCTCTGTATATCAAAGGGACGTATAGTGAGCTGTCTGAGACAGCAATTAGGCTAACTGGAGAGCTATTCAGAACCTTTTATTGTCATATATTGCCAAGGAAATAAGTTTTGGGGCCCAAACTAGGTGAAAAGCTGGCCCTGTGCCAGCTATCAGCAGTGATTGAGAAAAGGTGTTAAAACAATAGGCAGATTAACATAGTGGATTAGTGTCCCAACACTTTTATCTTGGTGACCTGGCCACCTGCCACCCTTGGCATGAGGGAACCAAAATAACAGAGAGGGAATATCTATTATTGTTTATCAGCACAAGTAAAATCAGATTATCAGGAAAGTTTACAATGTGTACTAGCAATAATTAAGTGCTCACACTCAGTAAGAGCCATTGGATTGTAAAGTATGGGAAAACATCCGAGTTGCAGGAATGAAAGGTCACAACCCATATTTTTAGGTTACTGTGATAAACCAGAGCAGGGATGCCCAAACTTTTTGGGCCACAGGCCAGTCATGTAGTCGAGCATGCGGGTCACATGGTCCCTCCCACCTGGAAGTGGAAGTAAAATGCACATGCATGGGCACCAAACACACCTGCACATAAGCAGACTGCATCCGCACATGCACAGAACACTGCCATAATGTGTTTATGTCAGCTGTGGGTCATTTATGGCAACATCCTGTGCATGTATGGGTGCATTGGGCACCCACGCACATGTATTTTACTTCCATTTCCGAGAACGGTGCAGGCAGCATGGGCCAGATTACTTGGCACCATGGGCCAGATCCAACCCACAGGCCATAGTTTGGACAACCCTGAAACAGAGGGATGGCCAACCACTTGTTTAGTTTACCTTCTTTGGAAGAAGGAGAGGGGGAAATGTTTTAAATAATTTACTTCACACTTAAGGTGTGTTAGAAGGAAAATGGTGTTATTGTTGTCCAGAAACAGAGTGACTTCACATAAAGAACTGAGGGTGGGGAGAAATATCACCTGCTGAACTTCCATATAGTTAATATGCTCCCAGACTCTGGGACTTTTTCCCGTGTGAGGTTAGACTTGCCCCATCTTTTGTGGCTTTTGCTGTCAGGAAGTCTGACACTTGCATTTTCCTTTAGATTTTTATAGACGCAGATGATCACTTTGCACCTTGTACAGTTTACTTTCTTTTCTGAATATCCTTTAATGTATTTGTTCCACACAAAACAAGTGAGCTGAATATCCAGAAAAATCTCTGTTTGTTCTTTTTGTTAAACAGGCACATGCAAGCAGATATAAAGGTATCACATTGTTTTCTGTCTATTGAATATCTAAAATTAGTAAAAACACAATATAATGATTTAGGAATATAACTAAGAAAGCCTAGGATGCCACTATGATGATAAATGTTTTTATTTTGACTAACATTTGGCAGAGCCTGGAAGAATAAAAGTTTATACAGTATACTAAAAACTCTACTGAACTAAGGTACCATACAATCAGAGTACTGTAGCTACAGGGAATGCAAATTATAGGACTTGAAGATGCCATCTCCGGTCAAATTGCGCATTGCAACTTAAATTCATTCAACTATCAACTATGAAAAATATAATTTTGCAAGGCAAGATGATTGTATAATGACTGGGATTCCAGATTTGGCCAGAGAGCTGGCTGATTGTTTTGTAATTGCTCTTAATTAAATGTGGTTTAAACATCATTTTAACATACAATGTACAATTGCAGGATTACATTTGCTATACTCCCTTAATTATTTTAGTAACTTATATGCACAAAATACCACATATTGACAATAAAGCAGGCAAAGACCTTTTTAAAAGGAGGCTTTCATTTAAATGACTGGTTGACTAAGGGTGGTGTTTTTTTTTAAAAAAAGGGGGACTGATGTATTTTGTGGTTTTAAATATGTTTTTAGTACTGCTTTTACATACAAGTTTTTAATATAACTATTCAATTCTTTTTTAATGTTGTAATAATTTGTTGTTTTAGCTTTTAACATTGTTTCTTTTAAAACTATAAGCCACCTTAGATCCCTTTAGGGAAAGGCAGGATATACATGTGAGCTGGATGATTATATTGCATCACAAAAAAATAAAAAATTGTCTGCTACTTGGTCTAATTCTAATCCATGTGTCCTATACTAAATCAAGTGTGCTGAATCCAGATCTGAAGTCCAATTCTGCCTAGGACATCAGGATCTTAATTTAGCACATCTCACCCTCTTGGTTAGGTTCTTGTGTTGATCACATGATGAGGTATATTTGCCACAAATGTAGCAACAATTGCCGAGTTTATTAACACAGCTGTACCTACTCATCTTTAGCTCAAAACAGACTCACTATGACCTAGCTGTAATACCCAATAAGATGGTTTCACACTAGAGACAAGCCCTTGTTTGGTCCATCTTGCCTTATATACCTATTTGTGATGTCATCTCACTGACTTGCCCAGACATGCCCAGCTGCTGATGGAACCAGGGAACGTGATTCAGCTGAGTTGGCAGCAGGCATAGTGGTAGCTGCAACTGTTATAAGGGGCCTTTCAAATACCACATGACCTAAAATAGGCCACTTTTTGACCCCCCCTGTGATTTTCTGTGACCTTTGACTGACACCCTTCCCCCAGTCATGTGATTTCTCAATTTCCCCTAATTTGAAGAGAAATGGCAGAAGCAGGGCTGACCCAGAGCCTGAGGACACCTGCCGCCCCACCCCTAGACTCCCACCTGGCTGGGGGATTAAAAGCCATACTAGCTCAAGCAGCGGAGGATGGTCCTGCCCGGAGCCTGAGGACACCTGCCGCCCCACTCCCAGACTTCCACCTGGCCAGGGGTGTTAAAATTTTGGAGTCATGTGACTTCATGCCGACCCTCCCACCCCCTTGTAACTTTCTGTGACTTTTGGTTGACGCTCTCCCCTCCCCTAAAATTGTCACATGATATTTGAAAGACCCCTAATGTTCCTATGTAAAGATACATTACCCAATTACTGACCATTTGAACAGCTGTAGCATGCCTTAAAATCTGTACGTGATAGGCAAATTCCAAGTTCAGATTTGGAATCAGCACACTCGATAGCATGTAAATCACATGTGTTATTCCCAGTAGCAAAATCGTTGTGCAGTGTTATTAATCATATGGGTTTTGCAATTGATACAGAAAAGAGTATCATTCTTTCCTTTGCCTCAGGCAGCCAAATGTATTGGGTCTGCCCTGGCAGATACTTTTCAAATCACCTTCTGCATAGAGTGTGCTGTACACACTAATAAAGGTATCTTTCCAGTATAGTTTTTGGATTCCATTTGACACTACCTTAACTACCAAGGCTCCACTTTGCCAAATCTTGGGATCTCCAGTTTCTTGAAATACAGTTGTACCTCGCTTAAAGAGCATAATGTGTTCCACAGGATTGCTCTTTAAGTGAAACACCATTGTAAATGACCAATTGTGTGTGTGTGGGGGGGGATTGCAAACCCTGATTTATTTGTTAAGCGAATTTTTGGTTGGTTTTATTTGTTAAGCGAAGCAAACATTCAGAGAAAATTCTGCTCTTTAAGCGAGTTTCTCTTTAAGCGAGGCACTCTTTATGTGAGGTTTGACTGTACCTAGAATCCTCTACTAGAGAGCCCTGTTGTACATTTCTGAACTAAAATGGATACATCTATTCACCTTGCCAAACTACAGCTCCCAGGATTCTGTGGGATGAAACATTTGTGGTTAAAAATACAGTAAAAATTCCACCCACTCTTTGTAGCATATGGCGCAATACGTGTGTGTGAGAGAGCGAGAGAGTGAGAGACAGAGAAAGTGGGAGAGAAGATTCAAGACTGAGTGAAAATCCCCCATGAGTATTCTTTTATGGTAAAAAGTGAAATGCAAACTTGATGGAGAACTATGGAAATGAGCAGCTCTGCCTGATACACTCTCCCTCCATATTCCTATGTTAGCGGTAATGAAAAGTGCCTTCAGGGATAGGTTGGGCTTATCATTCATCATTGACACAGCCTTAAGTGGGTAATAACTATGTGCTCTCATATCTAGCATGTATATAAATTCTAGTTTCTCGATATATTTGCTGCCGACTCCCTTAATTTATACAATTCTTTCCACTTTAAACCTGTCAATTGATAGCATTCAATCTATGAAGCTGGCTGATAACAGGCCTGGGAAGGACTCTCTAGTGGTTAGAGCAGGTGTTGGGGGAAGCTATGGATCCAGCTGGAAGAGCAATGTTCTATCACTGACCCCAAATCCTGGCAAAGTTCAGCTGTGACAAAGTTTCTGAAGGGAAAATGCCTTTGTGTGGAAATCTGTATGCAGCCATGCGTCTTTTTCTACAATGTACACATCTCTGTTGTGTTGCTTCATGCCCACCTGACCCCTCCCTTTATCAGAAGGGAAAAACATTTCTGGCCAAGGTGACAAATTCCAATTAATGGGTCTTTACTTGAACAGCCCCTCAAGTTGCAAAACAGATCCTAGTTCCATGCAGCAGTTTCCTGGTCTGCAAAGCAGAGCTGAGCACCACAGTACCTTTGCGTGCACTGCACGATCCTCTTTGTTTGCTTGGCCATTATCACTGTTCACACTCCAGTATTTATTGCATATGATCTGTTTGGTACAAGAAACCTTCCATGCCATCCCATGGTTTTAGCTGGTTTTAGTGTAAGCAAGAACCTTTGACTGAGGATTATGGCCTAAATCTGTCTGGTAATCCCAACTAGAGTAGCCCTATTGAGCCAAGATTGAATGGTAAGTAAAGGTTTATTGAAATCCCATTGATTCAGTGTTTCATCTCTAATTGGGACAACCAGTTGGATCCAGCTTTGTAAACTCAGGAAGAGCCCCCCCCCCCCCCCGGTACAACAGAGAAAGTAGTAAATGTCTGTAATATCCCAGACAAGCCATTCTGTATGACAACTTGCCTTGAGTCTTAGTTTATTATTTAATTTGTGAGTTGGCTTTGTTAATATCAGTGGATGTTATTTCTTGCAGAAACTAGTACAGGTTGTGTGGCATCAGAATCTCCTGCACATTCCTACACTAAACTTTTATTGTTTCTTATGTCCCTGGACCATTTCTTTAAATAGCCCCACTACTTCAATCACTTGAGAGCACCTTATTTGTACAAAATAACTCCTCCAGAATGGTCCCAGCTTGATCAATAAACAAGCATTGAGCAAAGATAAATAAACTTGAAACAGACATCATAATTAACCTGCTCCGGTGAGAACAAAATGAATTAGCGATGATTGAACTTTTGGCAATGAAGGAGAAGGCGGAGGGTGGGTGGATGGGGCGGGGGGGGGGTGCGGAATCAGTTCTTTTGGCTCCAGCTCAGCACAGCCTGTTTCAAAAGCTTGAGGAATCTTTTGAAAAGGCTTTTTGAAATGGTTGAGGGCTTGCGATCTTCTGAGATAGGAAGCAGAAAAGCAGAACCTCTTTGGCAGGACAAGAATGGCTTTTGAGGCTACAATGGAAATGAAGCCGTTGAAAGCTTTTAAAGATGCATCCAGAGGAAGCACAAAAGACGGAAGGAAGATGACCTCCTTTGGCATCCCTGAACTTGCTTGAGGAATAATAATAATTTTTTTAAAACAAAGAATGCAAAAACCTTCTAAGAATAAGTTTTCCCCTTTCTGGCTTCAGGAAACTGGACAGTTTCAGGTTGGGGGCACAGCAAAAACAAAGCAATTGTTTACTGGATCTGCCTATTAAACAGGTGCTGTTCACATTTTCACATGATGCTGCTATTGTTTTCTGGAAACATGTCTTTATTTTCTGTTACAAATTGAAAAGGCCTTCACTTGGATGTGGAAAGAATCACTGTTCTTTCCTGCTCTTTTCCAGATTCAAAGGTCGAGGACATTCAGATGCTTTTCATTGAGACAGTAATGAATCCTCTTGTCTGTTGCCTTCCTGCTACCCATTTTATTCTCATTTTATGCTGTAAAGGTAAAGGTTAAGGTTTCCCTTGCTTGAAAGCCAGTCGTATTCGACTCTAGGGTTCAGTGCTCATCTCTGTTTCAAAGCCAAAGATCCAGTGTTGTCTGCTTCTGCAAAGGTTTCCATCGTCATGTGGCAGGCATGACTAGACACCAGAGCACACAGAACGCTGTTACCTTCCCAGTGAAGTGGTCCCTATTTATCTACTTGCAATTTCTTGCTTTCGAACTGCTAGGTTGGCAGGAGCTGGGACAAAGACTGGAGCTCATTCCATCCTGCAGTACTTGGGAATCAAATTGCTGACCTTCTGCCTCCCAGTCAGTGTCTTAGCCACTTGAGCCAAGGTCAAACTGAGACCCCTCAAGTCACCTATTGAATTTCATGTCTCCATGGGAGATTTGATCCTAGATCTTCGTGTCCCCACATACATTTTTCCTGAGTTGTTTTTATGAACTTCATTTGCTTGCTTGCTTGCCTGCTTCTTCTTTTTCCATGTCTAGGCCAGATGTGAAACTGCTAAAATGAAGGCACCCTTTTGTGAGTTCATTCTGCAGTTCCTTTCACCTGACCCAGTGTGAGAAAGATTAGCCGACAACACAAGGTTGCCATTACCAAGGTATGCCCGGTTGTGATTCAAAAATACCACAGTCTTTGAGGAGGCTCTTTTGTATACTCCTTCTTGCTTGCTGTACAGTCTTATTGTCACAGGTGAGCTACTGAGTTTGGACCAGAAAGCTGAGGAGGATATTGGAAACTGCAGCAGTGATGGCTACTTTATCTCCAACCACATCAGGAGTTTTAAAAGTGTATTAAATTTCTCTGTCTTTAAAATTTACAACTTTCCAACTATTAGAAAGGAGAAATAAAAGGTTTCCATCAAACTAGCACAAGCCCCTTGGCTTGTTCCAAAATAACTGTTTGCTGGTGGCCAGCATGACCAGTGAGTTGTTTCATGAGTCAAAGAGAGGACACCCCTCCCAAATTAACTCACAAGATTGACTCATGGGATTATAATAATTTCATGTCAGAGATTACTCTGGGTTGGAAGAATTTTTAGGGGATGCCCGAATGAGTCTCCTTTCATGTCTCCAAGAGCACCTCTTGGGTATTGAAACCTGACCTTCCAGTCTCCAGCTCAGCATCTTAACCACTAAGCCACCGGAAGAGCTGCACTCATGTGATTTTGCCACATGGAGCTAAGAAACAAATGGGGGCCATCTCTTACCCATGGTAAAATGAACGATACTTACAGCCATCCAAGATATTCTGACACTTAGGAATCTAAATACCAAGCAGTCTCATGGACTTTCACGGCACTCAAAAGCCACTGCTTGAGGCAGGTACTTTTAATGTTCATGTTGGGTCAGAGCCATTGTGTAGTTTTATACACACATACATTTATACATTTACTTCGGCGGCTGCGGCTGCAACTTGTATCCAAGAATACACCCCCCCACCCCCCGAAGTCAGTATAGTACTTGTAGTCTGTAGGGGACAATATGTTATTAGAAGCAAGGGCCTTGGGAAGGTAGCTTTCCAATGGATGCTCTCTGTAGAGGTGTTGTTGCTCAGTTTAACATCTATAAAATGGTTGCTCTTGTATTACTATGCCATTAATAACAATAAAGAATTAGTAGAGGACAGGGATAAGTGCAGAATCCTACAACTTATTTATGTAACATAAGTCAAGTGGCAGCAAATTTCTGCTAATGAAGAAGTTGTGGCTTGTATTCCTCACTATGAGCTAAATCTCATGCATAATATGCAATGAGAAATGCAAGTCTCAACTTCTTAACCAGCAGCAATTTGTGACTGCAATGTGCGCCATTTGTCTTACACCATAATAGGATTTTGGCCAACATATCATTATGCTTATAGTATAATAAGAATGTGTCACTGGAGATCAAGGTCAAGATTATCCATACAATGGTATTCCGATTACATCCTATGGATGTGAAAGCTGACAGGAAAAACATGTGATACATTCAATATGTGTTGTCCAGTGAGAACTTTGCAAATAGTGTGGTTTTCCAGAAAGACAAATAAACAAAGACAAATAAACAATAGCCCAGTAGTTTAGGTCGTTGGCTGTGGAGCCAGAGGTTGAGAGTTTGATTCCCCACTCTGCCTCCTGGGTGAAAAGAAAGATTTTGTTGCCTGCATAGTCCCAGGATGCTCCCAGAAGAAGGGAATGGTAAACCACTTTTGAGTATTCTCTATCTGGAAAACCCTTGAAAGGGTCGCCATACATTAGAATTGACTTTCGACAGCATGCAATTATTATTGGATTATATCAAGCCTGAATTCTCACTAGAAGCTGACACGACTAAACTGGGGGTATCATTTGTTGGAAATGCCATGAGAAGACACTAAAAGATCAATAATGTTTGCGAAAAATTGAAGGCAATAGAAAGAGAGACCAAATGTAGAAGAATTTACTCAAGAAAGAAGAATTTACTCAAGAAAGAAAGCCTCAGTCTTCAAATTGCAAAGGAGTTAATGATAGAACCTTTCAGAAGTCATCTATTTATAGGGTCATCCTAAGTCAGAACAACTTGATGTCAATAGCAATAACTAATTTTCTTCTTTTGTGTCTAGGCCAGTCATGAAACTGCCAAAATGAAACCACCTTTTGGTGAGTTCATTCTGCAGTTCCTTTTGCCTGACCTAGTGTGAGAAAGATTAGCTGGCAACACAAAGATGCTGTTCCCTGGATACACCAGATTATGGATCAAAAACACCACAATCTTTGAGGAGAGTCTTTCTGTGTACTCTAATAACAAATATTGTATAATGTATAATGTAAAACAGAAAAGCAATTATTAATGTATCCAGATTTATTTATTTTATTTATTTAACCAAACTTCTATGCCACCCTCCTCACAAAGACTCAGGGCAGCTAACAAACTTTAAAAACACTTAAAACACAGTAAATACATAGCATTAAAACAGAATTAAACAGGATTACAAAGTTACAAAAATTAAAAGAGATTGAATAAGTCACAAACACACAGAGAGGGGTTAGATGAGCCAATAAACCGAGGCAACCGTCTGGCCCAGACCCCACACATGCCCCGCCAGCCAGGTCTTAATCCCCTTCCTAAAGGGCAGCAGCTCCATCTGGAGACCCAACTCTCTTGGCAGGAGGTTCCATAGGGTTAGAACAGACACAGAGAAGTCCCTCCTTCTAGTGCTAGAGAGATGCGCCTCTCTAGCCAATGGTACAACCAGAGAGCCTCTCCGGTCCGCTCTGGTGGGACGGACAGATGTCCTTAGATAATAATGTTGTCCAATATACTCACATCTAAGTTTATGGAAATGCTGAATTCCTAGTTTCTGTGAAAGAATGTCATGAATTCCCTTATCTCATAGGAAACAAGTCTCTCAAGCATCTAAAGATATTCACACAGAGAGATGTAAAACAACACCAAATGAACCATGTAAAATAAACCATACATTTCCATGATTTTAGAACATTGTTTTACAGTGACTGGAGTTTTAAACTAAGCCTGAAGAGCCACAGATTCTGATCTCTGTACTGAGTAATAAAATTCGTGGTCTTACCTTTTCGCCCATCATCATTTTTCAGCATATAGGATGCTGTGAAGATAAAACACGGATGTGTGTGAGGTTGTAAACTACTGCCAAGTTTCCTGAAGAAACAGCAGGATATTTTAAAATATAGGTTGCATACGGGTTTGTATTTTTCTTTTGACATCTTATATGAGACAGATGAAAAGTAGACTTTGAGGCTGTGATTGGCCATGCCATGAATCTTCTTTCAAAAGCATACCAATCATATTACATGTATATGCATTGAGCTACAAATATGGCCGTCACTCTGCATAATCCCATGATTTATATTATTGATGACACGATGTACTGTATGGGTTTTTCTAGACTGGAGAAAATTTCTAAAGTTCATCAACATTTGTTCTAGATGAGCATGGAGTTTATTGAGATTCATGTTCAGATCTTAACTTGATAAAATCATTTCAGAGAAAACAACTTCTTTACAGGAGATACCTCAGCAATTTAAACATATATTTAAAAAAAACAATGTCCCATGGTGGAGAGGTTTCCCTAGAGCTCTCTTTGTGTATTTGTAGTTCAGTTCTGATTGGGAATGGGCTGGTTTGTTTCTTTTTTCCATAACCACAAGGTGTACAGCCCATTGTGAACCAGTCTGTCCCTGTTCCATGCCTGTCTACACCTTTTGGGGCCCCTATTAGAGGCTATTGGAATTTTTTTAAAGGTAGGGTTGTTTTGTTTTTATTTGATTGCTGGTCATCAATCCAAATAAGATGTCTTGAACTATTATTTTGCTTATACCACTTGATATTGGGAAATTGAAAATGTCCTCCTACTCCCCTATGGTGGGCGAAAGAGAAGATGCAAAGTACAGTCAAACCTCGCATAAAGAGTGACTCGCTTAAAGAGTAACTTGCTTAAAGAGCAGAATTTTCTCTGAATGTTCATTTCGCTTAACAAATAAAACCAGCCAAAAACTCGCTTAACAAATAAATCGGGATTCATAATCCCCCCTTCCAACAATTGGTCATTTACAATGGTGTTTTGCTTAAAGAACAAACTCGCTTAAAGAGCAATCCTGTGGAACGCATTATGCTCTTTAAGCGAGGTACAACTGTAGTTCATTTTTTTTTGGGGGGGGGAGCCTTTGTAAGGCAACACTGATGCACTGTGCCACTTACATTTTTTAAACTGAAAGCTTCCTTCCACTTCCCCACAGAGGGGACAAGAAGTGGGGATTTTTAAAAATCTTTTTTCTTCTTTCCTTTTAAAAGGTAAGAGGCCCAATAGGGTCTCTTTGAGGTGTAGTGTGGTTTCTTGCCCTCACACCACCCCAGATGACATAAAGGTCTCCCTTGCTGTCTAGGGGCAATTCTCATCACTGTTTACAGCCAAAGAGCCGATGCTTTCTGCATCTGCAGATGTTTCTGTGGTGCTGCTTGGAATGCTGTTACCTTCCCACCAAAGCAGTAATAATTTATTTACTTGCAATGTCTTGCTTTCAAATTGCTAGGTTGGGAAAAAGATGGGACAGATGATGGAAGCTCACTTTGTTGCATGGCACTCAGGTCTAGAAAAGGTGACCTGCTGACCTTGATTGTTGAAATACAAGCACAGAAATGTTAGTAAAGATAATGGTCTCCTTTTCTCAAAAGCTAATCATGTCTGACTCTAGGGGGCAGTGTTCCTCTCCATTTCCAGGCAAAGAGCCAGCACTGTCTGCATCTGTAGACATTTCCATGGTAATGTGGCAGGCATGACTAGACACATGGAATGCTGTTAGCTACCACCGCCTCTTCAAATGACATACCACACCTCAAAACAACCCTGTTGAGGATGATCTGAGATAATTTGGCAGTCTAGGTGCACCTTCTCTCTCTTTCCCTTTCTCTTTTATATTCTTTGATTGCAAACTAAAAGCTTTCATCTTGGAAGCTGAAGCCAATGAAATGATTTAGGGGGAAAGTAGCACACCACTGAGATTTGACACCCACAACAAACTGCAATAAAAAATCTAGCTTTTTAGGAAGTGACAAGAAGGATTTTGTACCTGGCTATAAAAAGATAAGCTTTACATCTTCTGGATGGTCAGAAAACTACTGAAAGCTTCAATTGTGAAATAGGTATCTATAAGAGAACAAACCCTATATTGAACAGCTCAGTTACATTCCTAACACAGCCACTGCCACCACGGCAATGAAACACCTTTGTCAATTTTCAATTGTCAATGGCTGAAATAATTAAATTCTGGTTTGGCTGGTAATGTTGTGATTGAATAGCTTGGCCTACCAATGGGGTTCTACCAAGAGGGGTGGGGTAGGGAAAGGATTGGTGTTAGAAAAACAACCAAGCCAGAAACTGTCCCTTCCCCAGCTTCTAGGGAAGCAATCACAGATCAGACAAGCAAGATGGGAGGATATGTTTAAACCTTTCCTAGTACATCATTTTCCTACTGTAAGATTACCCCAGTGGCTTATCCTACACTTTAGGGCATTAAATCCATTGAATAATAATTAAACAATATGTTAATTCAAAAGAGAACAAGCATAGTGTGTAGTTGATGGAGGGGCAGATTAAGACTCAGGAGACCTTGGTTCAAATCCCTGCTCAGTCATAGAAACTGACTAGGGGGTAACAAAGGTAAACCATTCCTTGAGCATTTATCATATCTCAAAACCCTATGGGGGTTGCTATAAGCTGAAAGCGACTTGATGGCACATAACAAGAACAACATTAATTAATAAAGCAATGGAAAGAAAAACTGAAGCAAAATACAAGTGCAAGAGGTTACACACGCTATCCCTCTGTATCACTTCTTTGTGTTTGATTGCCCCGTGCAACTGAGGTTTCATGTTCAAATGGGGCCTTGGGCTGAATCTTACAGGCAGCTGTGTATCTAGTTCAGGGGTTCCCTACCTTTTTACATTGCAGGCCTGACCACATTACCTGGACATCTGAGTGGGCCAGACCACACCCCCGGAAGTGGAAGCAGGCACATTTATGTCTGTTGGAAATATGGCTACTTTCATATTTAGGACAATCGCAGGTGCCTTTACACACATGTGGGTGCATTTTATGGCTGATGTAAATGCATCTGCTTCCACTTCTTGGGTGAGGTGGAGGCAGCGTGGGCCACATGAAATGGTGCTGCAGGCTGGGTCCGGCCCATGGGTCGTAGGTTGGGAACCCCTGATCTAGTGTCTCAGTTGGGATGCAGAAATAACTCTTAGGCTAGGGGACAGCTCTTCACTCTCTGCAGTGTACTTTTTGCAGCTCCTTCAAGATGCAATGCTAAAAAGATGCAAGATACCACCCTGGAAATCTGGCCCTAAAAAACAAAAAAAAAATTCTGTTGTCTCCTGCTGTAAAAATAGTTATAACCTTTAAAATATTGGTTAATGTATGAATCCTTGCTTAAACATTAAATATCTTTATTATAACTCTCCTCAAAGCTCTCCTTTCACCTAATGCCACAGTCAAAGGCAACACCTCTCCAAATGATTATGCTTTGACATATTTACAGTTGCTAGGTCTACAACTTTCAAGACATTTGTTTACAAACAGAGGATACATTTCAACCTGTCATTCACGAAAGCTGGAGTTTGTTCTTTGGGAACCAGCCAGGGACACCTCACCTGAACTGCTGACTGAGTGTCAAAAATGCTTGCCACTTTCTGTGGGTGAATCTTTTGGATTCCTCCTCCTCCTCCTCCTAAGTCCAAAAACCAAAGGTTGAGAAACACTGCTGTACACCCAGTTTTCAATTCCAAATGAACATGGTAATACAGTACTGGAATTTGCCTAGCTATTAAGAATAGTAGTTTTTTGTTTTGCATTATGTTCCATCCTGAGTATAATCTTCACTTTAACAAGTGCTTATTCCTGAATAATGATTTATATTTCTTGTGGTTTGTATTGAGATTTTCATGGCTCCTAAATATTTATAATTTATCTACTCCTGTAACCACTGAATAAATTGTTTTTAGTGAGTTTATAGTTACTGCGTCTGGGAATTTGCCTCTTCTGATGTGGATAATCACACATTTATCAATACCAGCATTCATTTTGATATATGTACTGTAGGACACAATGATGTTTAAGAGACCATTCAGGAGAGCTTGGAAATAACTTAATATTGTCAATGTACATTAAGTGTGAAATTTCAGTTCCATGCCTTTGATAATTAGGCTTATATCCTTTTGTATCTAGAGAAGGAGGGTTTTTAAAAAAGCCAGACAGAGCCACAAATGCCTCCTATAATCACCCTGAAAATCCCTTTTCTGATAAGGATATTGTTAGACAGGAGGTCTCTGCACCCAATTTGCTCTCCATTTTGTCATGCATTTGGACAATAAAGTAATAATTCTATGCTAATTTTTGTAGATCCTCATAAGTTCAAGAAGTCTTGAGCAGGACACAGTATTAAATGCATTTTGGTAAACAATTTAAGCAATTGATACATTTCTGGAGTTCTTTTGAGACTGATTCAGTGGGAAAGAATCAATATAGAGCAACTTCTTGCAATCATAGGATTTCATAATACAGCCCTCTGTTGGTCTGTTAGGCTATAATTAAATCTGAGAGAACTATGAATATTTTGAGAAATAATTGATGTAAACAATTTGTAAACTGTAGGTAAATGGGTGATATGTCTGTAATTATTATGATCAGAGCTTATAGATTTATAAAGGAGATTGAATATTCCTTATGTGTGTTGCCACTCTCCCACTGCCAACCACACCCCAAACTGGGCTCTCTTCACTCCCTTTATCCGGGATAGCAGCAGGGCGACCAGATGAAGAAGCCAAGGAACCAAGATCCATCCAATTTTGTATTGTTGGGATGGCTGGGTGGTGTATCAATGCCCTCCCTTCAGACTGCCAGGCAACAGAATTTTACTTCCATGGTAGGCTTGTGAAAACTACAGTCTGAGCTGCTTTCCTTTTGATCTCCCCTTCACCTGGGTGACTTTCAAGGTCTTGCAATTGGAGTCCTGCAAGATCTTGCACTTCCAGTAGTGAAATTATCTTGATGCTTGAACCAACAATCCAGCTCACGAAACAATCACCCTTTTTTTGTCTTTTGTAGGAAATGAAATCAATCCTGGCCCAGTCTTCCTTTTTATTGTTGAAGCGATGAGAAGCAAAGCATAATCCAATGAAATATCCAAATGAAAAGCATAGCTAAACTTAAGCTAATAAACTCATAACACACTCTAGAAATAAAATTTCCCATTCCTAGTTCCTAAGCTAAATCTAACCTAACAAGCAACTTAAACTTAATAAGAAAATGCACAGATTCTAAGTATCGTCCTGCACTAATCTCTTCCCAGAGTTAAAGTCCAGCGTTGCTGTAAATCCGGCAAAAGTGTCAGCCTGGCGAGATTTTGTCTGTTTCCCAGCCAGTGGCCTGGCATGGCCCCATGGATCAAAGTTACATCTTCTCAATGTTCTCCTGATCTCCAGAAGCACAGGGCTTCACCCTCCTTTGAAGAAGCTCCCCTTATTTAACAAAATCAGGGGTTTTAAAACACAATTTCCCCCTCTTACTCCCTCCTTAGGAATTTTCAGGTGGCCTTGGACTCAGATCTTGAGATGATGCTGATGCTGATGCTGATGCTGATGCTGATGCTGATGCTGATGCTGATGATTATTATTATTATTATTATACCACCCTACTCGGTAGGACCAACTCAGGGCGGTTCACAAACACATATAAAATTACAGGTTCATAAACATAACATGTAAATATCATAAATAATCAGTATCAGTACCACAAAACATCAAAATATCACAATATCATTACAGTATCAAAAAGATTCAATAAACATCAATAGCAGGTAATGATAAAAAGTTTCCATATCTCAGTCAAGTTTACAAAAAAATTACAAAAAACAGAGAAGCAAAACTAAGCAATAATAATAATAATAATAATAATAATAATAATAATAATAATAATAATAATAATAATAATAATAATAATAATAATAATAATAATAATAATAATAATAACAACAACAACAACAACAACAACAACAACAACAACAACAACAACAACAATTGCCAAATCCCATGACAAGTGACAAGCCTCTCCACCTGGCTACAAAAGTCCCGTGGCAGCAGCGGCTCTTAAAGCCCCAGCCAGAGCAAGGTCCCAGGGACAGGTGGAAGGAGTCCCGGGGCTGGACGTCATGGTGGCCCCTCCATCCTGCCTCAGATGTTCCTGGCGGCAGCAGCGGCGTGAAAAGTCCCATGGCAGCAGCGGCTCTTAAAGCCCCAGCCAAGGCGGGGTCCCAGGGACAGGTAGAAGGAGTCCCAGGGCTGAATGCCATAGTGGCCTCTCCGCCCAGCCATAGATGTTCCTTATCTCCTCAAAATCTTTCAAGGTCAAGGTGTGTTGGCAAAGTGCCAAGCTCTCACTTTGTCCCTGCTCCCAACTTGTTGGCAGGGTCATTGACCGATAGTTTGAAAGAGCAAAGAATTTGGGTTGGAAAGTTCACTCCCATTAATTGAACTTTGAGAACCCCTCAGGTGTTTCTCTCTCCACCAGAAGCACTAATTCCAATGACGTAATGCTTCCAGGAATCTCTTTGAATCACTGCACTTTTAAAGCTCCGCTTCTCAATCTTGAGACATGGTGACAAGTAACTTAAAACAAAGTAACTTTTCCAAGTTCATGACAGTGTGAATAATTCTGGAGTAAGATCTGGAAAACCAAGGGCTTTGTTAAAACATTTAGACAAGTGTAAGTGGATTGACTTTTTTTATTTCAAAGGTTTTGGATCTCATGCATTCCAAGGGCTTTCCAACGTTGTGTCTACTCCACTGCCTGACATATATCCCTATTTTTTTTATTTCAGAGGGGACTTAGATGGTAGGGAACAGTAAGCACACATTCCTGACTCAGAAGCAGGGGTATGTGCAAATGTCTCTGCTGTTCTACACATGTGCTAACAAAATGGCTGCTGTAAAACACAATCTGTTTCTTCTAAGCATTACATTGTAGACAGTGGCATCCAGTGGCCATTTCTAGTAATGCACTATATTCTTTATGTCAGAGATATTTTATTGAACATTTTTGGAACAGCAGAAAACTGAAGCTGAAGAAATGGGACCTGCAGATATAGGCGATGAACTGTTCCTCAATAACTGGGTTGCTTTTGGTTTAAGCTTCTATTTTAGTGAGTCAAGACTGTCAGCAAGTTTATAATAATGAGTTTTATTCAGCTGTTTCAAACTTGCTGATAAACTGTTTTTTATTTATTTAAATAAAAGGACAGGCCCTATGCCTTTCTTAAGATTGCTCCCTTCTAGCATTGAGAAAAACATTTTTTTCTATTTTGCCTCAAAGATCTGTTACATAGCACTCTAATATTAATTGCAGGGTTGTTATAATTTCTTTCTTTCTTTCTTTTTCTTTCTTTCTTTCTATGACATTCCATGATCTTAATGGAACATGTAACAAATGAGAGATGCTAGCCATTGAGGATTAAATTGCTTAGTAAATTGAAATAATAATTCTCCTACAGAAAGGAATTCATAATGATAAATTTATTCTGGTGTTTTTGATTGTATGGGAATTGGGTTAGAGGTCTTGTATCTTCCTCTTTTACCCCATTGGGTGTTGTATTATAGTATTAATTACTGTGTTTGTTAATTCTAAAGATTGTCAATAAAAGTTGAAATTGAAAAAAATTCCTCCCCTACAGAAATTTGCTCAAAACCTGAGCACATGCTAAAGGGAATGAAGAATAATTAGATCTGCAGATTAAGCCTGTGCTTACTTCCCGATGACCAATCACAAAGCAAAAACCTACTACTTTGCAAATGTGTAGGTAGGAAAGTTAATATCAGATAATTTTAAGGGATATTTCAAGGATACTTCAAAGAAGTCAGCTTCTAAATGTGTGCTACATTGTTTCTTCCCACTTCAGTCCTCTGTAACATATTCAGTATCTGTTTCAAATTTTTCAGAACAATAAGATATTATGGTGACAGGTGCTACCATTTAGGGGCTCTCTAGGATGCAGGACAAAGGACCACTCTGTGGTCCAGTCTTAGTGGCAGGAGTGTCTATTGTAATCAGGGCTGTACTAGGCACCGTGTGAGGGTGCTGGACGCGGTGAGGGACGGCAACCAAGGGACAGGGGAGAAGGCTGCCTCCAGGAACTGCTTGGTCACCACCCCTCGCTTGGTCCACCCTGTGGGTGGTGCTTTAGAATAAGCCATTCCATGAAGCTGAAGGAATTAGCTTGGAGCAATGGCTTAATTTAAAGTGCAGTGCACCAGGTGGATAAAATAATAATAAAATTATTATTTGTGCCCCAGGGCGCCAGAGGCAAGGGTGCACCAGGATGACCCCCCCCCCCCGTCCTGATGGCCCAGCCCATGTCCGATTGCAATTGCCTTTTTAAAAAAGAGTGTACTAACTGGTGAGTGTCTGAATCCTTTTTGTAAGAATGGATGTTTGTATACAATGGAAACCTTGGCTGTTTATGTGTTTAATTTGCACATGGAAGGGCTATTTTATGCAATGGGTACATAGGTAAGAAAAGTTACTTTTCTACTCTACAACTGTCAGAATCTCCCAGGTACTACTTGCTGGCTGTGAGATTTTGCGAGTTGTAGTCCACGAAAGTAACTTTCCCAAGCGCTTTCCTGAACCATGCTGTCCTTTAATCTGTGTGTCTATCCAGAGGTAAATCTGACACCACCAGCTAATTTCTTCCTATGATCTGAGAGTTTGCTCTCTTTATATATAGGAAATCAGGCTGTGCCTCTAAAGAGGCAAGAGGAAAGAGATAAAATGCCTTTCTTGTGATGCTTGACATATGCTCTTTCTTGTAATCACTCTACTAATTAGGGGAAAATTACCTCTTGGAAAAAGAGAATTTAAAAGGGAGGGAGGGGGAGCAGCCCATCTTCCAGCAGACTTGAAGACAAAAGGAAATTCTTAACAATGGGGCACTGGAGATGCATTTCCGTCCATATTTTTTTTTTAAAACACAAGCTCCTGTCTAGTTGATGAGTGGTGGATGCAAGAAGACTTTCTTTGATGAGCCATCTCCTGCTTCCTGATATTGTGACCCTCCTTTGCAAAATGCTGCAAGCTAAAATCAGCAAGGCCCTCTGAGTGCCCCATATGTGTGCTGGCTATCTAAGGGATACCTTGCTCTCAGGATATGGATGAAATTCCTGTTTTGAGTCACGTTTACATCCTTGCTTCTGAAATAATATTTTCATATTGCAGAAGCTAATGGTAAGAAACACATGACTAAGCCCATGAAATGTGTAAACAAGTCCAGTTTTTGATGTGGTAGCTTCAGATGACATTATCTGAAGAGAGGATCAAGAACATGGTTGTTTGCTTTTCTCTGTAGGTGTTTTTTTGGATTCTCCAGAGGTGTTTGGTTTTTTTAAGGTCCTACCAAGCTGTGACCACAGAATTAGATCCTTGGTCTGAGTGTACTCTGCTTCCTTTTCTTAATCTTGGTCACAAATCTTGACTCTAGCTAGATTTCACCTGCAGACTTGCCTTTGGTCTTCTTGACCTCTTCCTTTGACTTCTGTCTGGCATTGATCTTACACATGTATTGGGTTTCTTCTTATTTGTAGCTCTGGGTCCTTACCTAGTTTGGAGCAGGCATGTACCTGCTTCTGGACTTGGATGAGTAACCAGACAGTGGTGGCATTTGAAGAGGAGATGAAGACAGCCATTTGAAGCTGCCCTGCAGAATGAACAGAAAGCCACTAAATAAAGTTATACATCTTACCATCTGAAAAGGTTTCATGTAACATGCTGAAATAATGAATAAGAAATAACCTAATAACCATATTACTGCAAGCAGCTCTCTAGGTTGAAGACCCTGACACCCTGGAACCACCACCCCCACCCCCACCCACAGAGAGAGAGAGAGAGAGAAAATGTCTGTCTGTCTCTGTCCCAGCTCCTGCCAACCTAGCAGATCGAAAGCAAGACATTGCAAGTAGATAAATAAGGACCACTTTGGTGGGGAAAAATCTTGGGGACATGAAAGTAGCCTCATTCAGGCATCGCCTGAGTGGAGTTCCTCCAGCACAAGTCCTTTCAACCCAGAATAATATATATATTTGGGGTTGAAATTATTTTTGCTGGAGAAACTCCACTCAGGGAATGCTTCATTTTGCCTGCAATCTTTCCTACCCTCAGTCCTTCTTCAGTGAGTCCCCTCTTCTCATTTGGTGGCCAAAGTACTTGAGCACCAGTATTTGTCCTTCTAAGGAGCAGTCAGGGTTGATTTCTTTTAGAATGAACTGATATGAGCTCCTTGCAGTCCAGGAAACTCTCAAAAGTCTTCTTTAGTACCACAATCCAAAGGCATCTATTCTTCTGTGCTCAGCCTTCCTTATGATCAGAGTAATACTACCATCAAAGGCTGCTAAACCTCCTTGACAGCAACATCCCTGACTCACAAAGTGCCCTGGCTTGGTTCTGCTGCAGCTGATGATGGCCAAGCAACAAGCACCATGACCTTTAATATATCATTTTCAAATCTGGGTAGTAATTAGTTAGAAAAGTAATTTTAATTATTTCCTTTCCCAAAACATGTGGATATAGTCATGGTACCTTAACAAGGGATAATTTAAATGCTTTTGCACTGTGACTGTTCTTTTAAGTTCCTTTTGTAAATTTCATACTGGAAATGGAGTCTGGGCTGCCCCTTTCCTTGTTGTCTCTCTGTGATCAGACCCAGGGCTTTTTTCATCCATCTAGAGCAGTGGTAGCAAACCTATGGCAGGCATGCCAAAGGTGGCACTCAGGGCCATTTCTGTGGGGACCCGTGCAGTCACCCTAGCACAGAGTTCACCTGACCCCTCTGCCAAGCAGCCCAATGGGAGCACTTCCTCTCTCCTCCCCAGCACAGAGTTCACCCCACCCCTATGCCCAGAAGCCCAAAGGGAGTGTTTTCTTCTCCCCCTGTCGCTGTGTTGGCACTTTGTGATACATTAGGATTTTTGGGTTGCAGTTTGGGCACTCTGTCTCTAAAAGGTTCACCATCACTGACCTAGAGTTTGGATAGTTAAACTTGGATTGCTGCAGAAGGGTTTTTTAAAACCCAGGTGGATGCTCTCTTCTAAAATTGTTTTATTTTAATCACCTTCAAATGCCATATTAATTAATCTGTTCTATGTTTTTAACTTTTCTTGTTCTAATCAATTATATCAGCTTGCTTGAGTCTCATTTTTGGGTGAGAAGAGTAAGGGACATATAGATTTAACAAACAAATAAATAGAAGTGATATCATTCTAAAGCAACTGCTAGAATACTAAACCTTATATTATTTTTTTTAAAACCCAAACAGTAATAGATCAGTAAGAGACTATTTTTGTTGGTTTACAAAAGGTCCAGGCAGTTATTTAAAAGAAGGGACAGATAGTATCAAATAAGCATTGCTGAGAAGAGTGTTCTGCAGGTGTGTTGGTGCCACCATGGAAAAAGCCCTGTTTCTATCATTCATCACAATAAATATGACTGCAGGCATGGCAACCGAAAAAAAGTGTTATATGTGTTCATTATAAATCTATTTAGTGCAATGTTTACTACTCTGCAGTGTATCTCTAGGATCTCAGGAAAAAAGACATTTTACATCCCTTGCAAAATGATGTTTTAATTGACGATAGCAGCGACTGCTCCATCTGAATGTCAAGCCTGCACGCCAGAAGATTTACTGTAGGGAGGAATATAGTCTTAGGAACCCTCATGATGAAGTGGTTAAACTACTGTACTACAGCCAAAACTGCTGATGTTGTGACTTCGATCCTGATAGAATTCAAGGTTGACTCAACCTCCCATCCTTCTGAGGTTGGTCAAGTGAGTACCCAGCATGTTTGGGGGCAAAATGTTAATGACCTTGTGAGACCCACCCAGAGAGTGCACTAAGCATTATGGGGTGGTATATAAGTGTACCGTAATTGCTATTGGTAGCTTTTGAGATATCTGGATCTTGGAGCCTTCTACAGTTTTAATCAGGAAGTAAACTGAAAATCAGTAAATGTTATTACTTACTAAGATTTTTTAAAAATACATTGTAATGAAGTTGATTGTACTTCTGGATGCATTTTGAAGGAGCTGAAATTTCTGATTCTTCTGCAAAGACTTTCCTTCATCCATAATTTGGCTGCATTGAGGGTTTTTTTTAACCTAATGTATCACTCAGAATTAACTACACGATGGATGATATAAAGAATGCCTGGTGTTCATAACAGATGGATACAGTGTTGAGCTAACTGGGGAAGACTTTTATTGTTTAAGACTTCAAGTTTCTAACTTTCTAATCCTCATGAGTTTATGGGCAACCAAGTGTAAAGCCTAATTCCACTCTGCACACTTGATGAGAAAGATCCCTTCCTTCATCTGCCACAACAATTCTCCATTACATCCTAGAACAACAGGCGGATCATAAAGGGCAGTTTCTTTCTCCTTTCAACTACCCTCCCACTCCCTGCTGATTTTGAAAATCTCACTGAATGAAGGATGTGTCTCAGTACAATTTTTGTTTAATTTGGTTGGCTTATAAAGATCATCTTGGTATAGAGTTTGGAATTTATTTTGTGGCAAGATAACTGCCACCACTTTTGTAAATCATGTGTATAACTTTTTCTTTAAATCTATTTTGGAGATTACCAGGAAAGGCATAATTGTATCAGTGTGGAAATATTTAATTCAAAGTGTTACAAAATATCCCATAAATTTGGAAGCGATAGCTGGAATTGATGTACAGGTATCTCTTTAACAAACCAACCAACCAACCAACCAACCAACAAACCAACAAACCAACCAGCCGGCCAGCCAACACATTCATCCAATCTTATTTTGTGGCTGTACTTTCAAATATGCCTTTGAAAATTCATTTATGAGAATCTGTGCAGATATAGAATGTTCATGTGTATTTAGCAGCAGTTTCCAAATTGGTTTGAAACCTGGGCTACTCTGTACTTGCTTAAATTTGAAAAAGGTTCTGGGGCAGTGATGGTGAACCTTTTAGAGACTGAATGCCCAAACCGGGGGGGGGGGGACACAACTCTGTGATGGGGAGGGAGGAAGCATTCCCATTGGGCTGCTGGGCAGAGGGGTGGGGCAAACTCTATGCTGGGGCAATGGCACACATGCCCACAGAGAGCTGAGTGCCACCTCTGGCATGCATGTCATAAGTTCACCACCACTGGTCTAGGTAGCAAGTTGGAATAAAAAAAGAAGGAAAGTATTGATTACCTGAAATGAGGCTGTACATTACTTGTACATAATTACAGTAATATAAGGAAGATTTATGCATTTTGATTTTCAACATATGTACCTGGTAGCATATGACTCTGCAGAAACTGTTTTGATTTGGTGCATGCAGTAGCATATGGCATAAATACTGCTCCTAAAGTCAAATTGAAAGTATAGGCTAGTGTTGGTCCCCCCTTAGGACCTTCCATCTACTGTCAGCCAGCCGCTCTAGAATCTGAATTGGTGTCACTGCTTCACTCATCATGAAGAGTTTATATTTGGTTTGGGACTCTGGTACGTGTGGTTATGGATGTAAAAGTCAGAAGAGATATGGCTTCTGTAATGTCTGTGGAGATTCTTGTGTCGATAAGGTTAGAAGCAAGTTAATAGATTTTTATCTTCTCATCACACAAATTTAATATAGTGCAACTGTACACAGGGAAAAGCCTGCTCCCATTTCTCCATCTGCTATGTTTTCCAAATGTGATTAGAGTGTGTGAGACTTTTTTTTGCTCTTGTTAAAAACTATTTCTTTTAATGGCTTTTAATGTAGCAGTTTTTGTGCTACATACTACTATTACAGGCACCAAATCAAAACAGTTTCAGTTTTGTGATCAAATGATCTAAGTGCAAACATAAACAAAGAAAAATGTTATTGGATGTGTTATTTTGCTCAGTATCAGTGCACAGGGAAATAACCAGTGCAGAAACATGCAAGAAAATTCTATTTATATGTACAAGCATTGTGTTACCCATTAATCTAACAGAGGTGTTAAAAAACACAAATATGCACACCACTTTTTCTTCTTCTGTGCCTAGGCCAGTTGTGAAACTGCCAAAATGAAGGCACATTTTGGTGAATCCATTCTGCAATTCTTTTTGCCTGACCCAGTATGAGAAAGATCAGCCAGCAACACAAGGATGATGTTACCAGGGTATGCTCAATTGTGGTTCAAAAACACCACAATCTTTGAGAAGGTTCTTTCTGTGTCCCCTTGCATACCACTATTATCCATGTATAATTACTATCCTTTATCCATAGTGATTAACAACGTTCATAACTTGCTCTCTTTATTCTGGAATGACCCCTTGGTATGCTACTGCTGCTGAAAATGGCAGATTTCTAATTCTGGGATTCTCTGAGGGAACTTCCCAGATATCAGTCTGTTGAGGACAGACACTTAGACTTGTGTAAAAGGTCACTCTTTGGCAGCTTCAGGAGAGAATGCAAAACAGAAAAACAAGCAAGAACATATGCTCTGACTGCTGTCCAAATAGCTGTGAAAGATAATGAAAGACTGTAGCAATTCACAGTCTGGTCAGGTTATCCTGCTATGGTAGGGATCCTCAACCTGCAGCCCGCAGCACCATTTCATGTGGCCTCCCACCGCCTCCACCACTCCCGGAAGTGTGATGTGGTGGAGGAAAGACAAAATGGCTGTCCGGCCCCCAAAGCTGTCTGAGGGAGCATGACCCAGCCCCCAGCTTAAAAAGGTTGAGAACTCCTGTGCTATGCCAGCAATCATACTACTAGTGACTCAATGCCGAGCATCAGCTGGTGGTTAACTAACCTGACAGCCCTGAGGACTAACAGGTTTGGGTGCCTAAGTCCACAGGGAAGGGTGATGGTTCCCAACTGTATTAAATCCCACTTGAATCCATCTTGATGGAGGGCAGCAGCTTCATCAATACTGGCCTGGGGTCAATGAGGACTTTGTGTACCAAAAGAGCTCAGGACCAGAAAGAGACTTACAAAACTGGATCAATGGTATAGGTATTATGCTGTGATGTGGAAGGCAGACGAAAGGCCACTGTATTATATTCTCAGAACAGTCTTCGTGGCTGATCACCATGAGGATTGCCAATATTTGGATTTGGATATGGTGGTGGTGGTGGTGGTAGTAGTAATGGCAATATTATTAACACAAGTCACCTGTTTAAAGGAAATGCCACAAAAACACATGTAAATTTAATTTCGTCTGACTCTTTCTTCAGGAATTCCAGGGCAGACCTTCCCCTCAGTTTATGATCACAGTAATCATGTGAGGTGAGATGGATTGATAGAGAGCCATCACCCTAGGTACATTTTGAGCTTCACAGCTGCAAGGAATGAATATGGGTATTCTGATCCCACATTCTGTATATTGTTTCCAAACCATGACAGCAATTTTTTCTCATTTGTGGCTTCAATACATGAAAATGAGTTAGATCTCAAGCTGACTTATAAAGGCAGGTAGCTTTTTATAGCCTGGATGCTTTACAATCAGTCCAATATTCTTAAGGCACAATGAGAGAAGGAGAACTGTTGGTTCAAGACATTGAGTGAATGAAAAGGCCACTGTCCTCGTTTAGTCAAACTTAATGGTCAACCTGTAAGTTACAAAGCAATAACGTGAGCTCTTTACAAATGTAAATTATGGAATTTTGTTATTTGGAGTTTGGCTGCAGCATGTTTTGAAATCACAGCTTGCAGGGAAATATAGGGTGGGTGGAGGACTCTACATGCCTCAGCTCCTTCACTTACCTGCTTTTATGCTGCCATTATTGCAAACGGATGCAGCAATTTTATTTCTAAACAAAATTTGTATACCATCATCTAGCTTTTTAAGAAAGCCCCAGGATAAAACCAATAAAATAAACAATTGGATCAGTAGAAATGGCACAGCATAGCCTTATTCCTAAAAGAAAAATGCACTGTTATTGATTTAGGTTGAATAAATATACATATGATTGAATAAATATTTTACAAGCTGCAAGGTCCATAGCACTACCAGAAGGAAGGAATCACTGCACAACAACAATTTTGCTATTGGGAATAACATGTGATTTGCATGATATTGAGTGTGCTTATTCCAAATCTAAACTCGGAATTTGCCTATCATGTACAGATTTTAAGACGTGCTTTAGCTGTACAAATGGTCGGTAATTAGGTAATGTATTTTTACATGGGGACATTATAACAGTTGCAGCTCCCACTATGCCTGCTGCCAACTCAGCTGAATCACATCCCCTGGTGGCATGCATGTTCCAGCAGCGGCTGGGCATGTCTGGGCAAGTCAGTGAGCTGATGTCAGAAATAGGTATCTAAGGCGAGATAGACCAAGGGCTTGTCTCTAAATGTGAAACCATCTTATTGGATAGTACAGCTAGGCCATAGTGAGTTTGTTTTGAGCTAAAGATGAATAGGTGCAGTTGTGTTAATAAACTGGACAATTTTGCTACATTCGTGGCAAATACCGTATATGCCGGTGTATAAGACGACTGGGCATATAAGACGACCCCCCAACATTTCCACTCAAAATATAGAGTTTGTTATATACTCGCCGTATAAGACTACCCCCTCTTCCGCACACCTTCCATACACCAAATAAAACATAAAAGAAAATCAGATTTGATTTCAACATCTCCCTGTGGCCGGCACTAGTGTGCAAGTGCGCATGTGTGAGATCTGCGTAGACAAGGGGCAGGGCGGAGCACCGCTGCTTCCCGCCGAGCAGAACGGGCCGGTCACGTTGAAAAGGCTGGCATCCCTGACTCGCTGCTGATGCTTGCCGCAGCCATGCTGGATACTGCGCGATACTGGATGGTATGTAGAATGAGGTGGGTATGCGGGCATCAGGAGGCCACTATGGGCACCAGGCAGGCATCGGGAGGCCACTATGGGCAGTTATGTCTATCCCAACTGAAGTGCACCCGGCGTATGAGATGACCCCCCCCCCTTGGAGGCATGTTTTTTAGGGGAAAAAAGTAGTCTTATACGCCAGCATATACAGTATATCCCTTGTAATCAATGCAAGAACCTAACCAAGAGGGTGAGATTTGCTAACTTAAGATCCTGATGTCCTAGGCAGAATCGGACTTCAGATTTGGATTCAGCATTTGATTTAATATAGGACATAACTAAGTGTTGCCTGTGAACAAGAATTTTGCCATTAAAGGCATGATAGTGTGTAGTGTGTACGTGTGTGTGTTATGTGTCATCATGATTTTGTGATTCTGGGAGTTGCCATCTCAAGAAGTAACTTTTCCAACTGTTACTTATTATCAACGTTACACAGCAATTTCTCTTATTATGATACTCCTCCATGTATCACCGAATATCTCAAAGAGAGCAGTGATGGGATGTCCCCGGTTCCAGACGGTTCCCTGGAACCGGTAGGACCAATTCCGGAGGGTTCTCCGGGAGGGGAGTCCACTTTTGAGGCGTCCGGTTCCGGACGCCTCACTGAAAGAATTTTTTTTAAAAATCAGAGCTAAAATGGCTCCAATTGACTGTGCATGCGCAGAAACTCAATCTGACGCATTGCGCATGCGTCAGATTGAGTTTCTGCGCATGCGCAGTCAATTGGAGCCATTTTAGCTCCATTTTTTTTAAAAAATTGTTTTACTGCTTTCAGGACGGGGGCGGCGGCGGCGGCACCAGCCCTCTGAGGAGGGCACCTCCCCCGCGGCACGTTGAGGGCTGCCTGGGCCGTCCGCTGCCGACAAGCCCCATGCCCTGGGGACGCGCGGTGCACCGCTGCCGCCTCCTCCTCCGCTGGGTGCCTGTGGACTGGGTGCCTGCAGCTGCTGCCCCCCGCCGCTGCAGCTGCCTCCTCCTTGGGCCGGTCCCTTTTTAGCCCGGCTGCGGCGCCTGGCAGAGGAGGAAGCTGGAGGCGGTGCGGCATGGGGATGGCAGCTGCCACCATACCCACTGCTCCCTGCAGGCCCTGGCCGCCCGTGGCTGCCGCCAGAGCCGGGCCGAAAAGGCCCCACCCCGAGGAAGCTGCAGGCGCCCGGCGGAGGAGGATGCGGCGGTGGCGAGCCCCGTCGGGCTTACCCAGGGCATGGGGGTTTGTCGGGCCCAAGTCCCTAGGAGGGCGCGGCAGCGGCGGATGGCCCGCGCAGGCACCAACGTGCCCGCGGGAGCTCAGTGGCCGGCCAGGGGCTGTGGCGGCCGTGGCCGGCGGCTGCAGGGCCAGCCGCGGCCTTCGTAGGAGGAAACGGCCGCAGTCGGGGGCAGCGTGTCTTGCCGGGTGGCCCCGGGCCACATGGAGGTTCGTCGGCACCAAGGAAGGTAAGTGAGGCTTTTATATTTAGGGTGGGTGGGTGATTTACTTGTGTTTTGGGTGGGTGGTTGTACTTTTATTTAATTTTTATTTTATTTATTTCTTTATTTTATTTCTTTAAGTTATTTACGGGTCTGTGTGCGTGTTTATTTTTTTTATTTTTATTTTATTTTTGGCCTTGCCCACAACATCATGATGTCATGACGTTGGCTCCGCCCATGACGTCATGACGTCATGACATTGGCCACGCCCATGACGTCCATGACGTCATGGCGTGGTAGTAGAATTTTTGACATCCCATCACTGAAAGAGAGGTATTCCCATGAGAACTAAATCATATACGTTTGGTTTGAATGGAAGAGGAAGGAATGATGAACTCTACAGGCAATCTTCTGTAATGAGAGCACATACAAACACCCCTGCTTAAAAGTATTATTGGATCTCTGCTGCAATAAGCTATGAATACAGGGTTTAAAATCTTATATAAACTGATCTCACAGAGATATACTGCCAGTTATCTTGGGGAAAATTCTGTCTTTCTTTTTTCCATGGTTTGTATTTCCCAGTAATGCAAAAGACAGAGAGCTTTGAAAGAGCTAAAGAGATACCTGGCCCAGCAAGTTTGGGGTGCTGCTGCTGGATCTACTCCACCCTGCTGACTCAAATGACCATCTGAAAATTTTGTTATGGGGATTTTAGATTTTTTTAGACTCGAGCTTTTGTGATTTTAAGATTTTAGAGATTTTAGTGTTTTTATGATGTTTTATCCATATGTATGGGTTGTTCTAATGGGTTATGTTGGGGGTGTTTCTTATGTTGTAAGCTGCCCGGAGTCACTTCGGCCGGGGGTGGTGGCTGGTGGCTGGCGGCTAAACAAGCCAAATAAATAAATAAATAATAATAATGGGTGCTTTCATCAAATGCAAGTCAATGTACTTAAGCACCACCAAAGAAATGCTGCCTTCTATGCTGCTGCTATGCTACCTTTTGTAAAACAAGAGCGGATCCAGAGATTTGGAGCCAAAAAACAAAAGGATTGTTGCTTGTTTCTTCTTGCACTCCCACATATGGAGAAAAGGAGGCCCCAGGTGAAGAGTGAGGATGTTTCACCAAAGACAAGGGGTGACAAATCTGATGGATGGAAAAAGAAACTAGCTAGCAGGAGAGGGAAAGATAGAGAACTTATTAAAAAAAAGAGTTGGATTAGGAATTGGGAAGCAATCTTTCAGAGCAGAACAAATATTTGACTACCAAAGCGGACCAGTAGATTACCAATTATGCTTTTTTAAAAGCTTTTTTTCATTATCTGGCCTTAACTGATTAAATAAGGGGTCGGCAACTTAGGGCCCACGGTGCCAAATAATATTGCCCCTGCCCTCACGGATGGGTTTACGGCAGCACCAGACATATTTATGGCAGGGGGGACAACAGTCCGGCCCCCTCAACTGTCCAAGGGAGTGTGGCTGGCCCCCACCTTAAAAAGGTTGCTGACCCCTGGATTAAAGGAATGTGGGAGTTTGGGATGTTGTTGTTACATGCTGTCAAGTTGTCTCCGATGTATGATGACCCTATGAATGTGAGATCTCCAGAATGTCCTGTCCTCATTAGCCTATTCAAGCTCTTGCAAACTCAAGCCTGTGGGTTCATTGAGGAAGTCAGCCCATCTCATATTTGGTTTTCCTCCCGCCTTCAACTTTTCTCAGCATTCTGTCTTTTCCAAAGTAGGGTGGCTTTAGTTATTTTTGCCTCCAGGGACAATTCAGACTTGACTTCTTCTAGGTCCCACATGTTTTCTTTCTGGAAGTCTAAGGTATCAACAAAGCTCTGTTCCAGCTTCATAGTTCAAACGAGTCAATTTTTTCCTATCAGCTTTCTTTACTCGCCAGCTTTTGCACCTGTACATAGTGATTAGAAATATAAGAGGGTGGACGATTCAATGGCACACTTTATGATTTCCCCCCCTCATTCCTTCATTGCTGCTATTCTGAGTCTCAATGTTTTTCTGATACCTTAGCTGCAGTCTTCATTTGGACTGATGATTGAACCAAGGTATTCAGAATTCTTTCACTATTTCCATTTCTCCTTTGTCAATGTTAAAGTTGTTTATTTCTGTAGCCATGATTTTATCTGCTTGATATTCAGCTGCAGTTGGCACTTTCTTTTTTCACCTTACTCGAAAATAGTTTCAACTCATTGCTGTTTTCTGCCAGTAAGATGATGTCAGCTACAGAGTTTGAACTATTGCTGTTTCTTCCAAACATTTTCACTCCTCCTGTGATAACAAGCACCCTTGCCTGTCACTGCTGATTATAGGAAATGATTCTCTCTCTTCATATTTTCTCCCAACAGTAGCTTCTTGTCCACAATACAGGTTGTGCATCAGGGCTATCAAGTACTGAGGCATGCATACGTCTTTCAGAACAACCGATAGATTTTCATGATTCACATAGTCAAAGACTTTGCTGTGGTTTATAAAGCACAGTCTGATCTTCTTTTGATGTGCTCCAGTATCCATTGGATAGTTGTGATGTGATCTCAGGTGCCTACTCCTTTTCAGCTTTGAGCATCAGTCAATTTGCACCATATCAGCTTTTTTGCAACAACCTAAGCATCACCTTGCTTGCATGGGTAATTAAAGCAATGATCCTAAATTTACTGCTTTTTTGGCATCTCATTTCTTGGGAATTGGAATGTACCATATTTGCTGGTGTATAACACCCACTTCCCCCTTTAAAATACACTGGAAAAATGGACTGCGTCTTGTACTGTATATAGTGGCCTATAGTAGGTTATTTTGGTAACAATGGGGTGCATCTTATACTCTGGTGCATCTTATACACGGGCAAATACTGTAAATCAAACATTTCCAGTCTGTAGGCTACTGGTTTTTGTTTTCCATATTTGTTGGCATATTCTTATTAGGATGTTGACAGATTCAGTCTTTCCTTCCTGCATTGGTTCGAAGCCAAAGGATTCAGTTCGTAAAAAGGAGAAGGGTCTCTGGTGGGGAGGAAAAACTATGGTTTGGGGCTATGAAACTCTGGGTTGATTCACGCTTCCTGTTGGTTAATGGTGAGCCAGTCACCTTAAACAGCAGAAATTTCTGAGGAGAGAGGTCAGAGCTATTTGAACACTACACATCCTAACCTGCTTCCCCTATGTCAGCATGCACCCCTCAAAGTGAAGGAGAGGTACTGAAGTAAAGAATGGATTGCCAGTATGGTTAGTTTTGTGTTCACAGAATACATATGTGCATGTGCAGAAAAAGATTTGTGTGGTTTTGTTGCATCAGCCAACAAAATATTTTTTGAGTCAGCCCCTGTCCCTGATGGATGGCCCTGAGAAGTTCACTGAGTTCTGGTTCTTCCTCTTAGCTCCTAGCCATTGCTGGTCAGACACTTTCCATGATTTGCAGCAATCTGTGCCTGGCACATTTCAGATCCTGCCCTGAAAAATCCATCTACCATCTCTTGTCATCAGTAAAAATCCATGAAAGGGACACTGTTGGGTCAGGCTGACTGGTAGGCCTCAGTGATCAAACGTGTCACACCTGTCTTGGCCACTAGTGCAGGTGTTCTAGGTCAGCTCTCGCTGTGGTTATCAATCGCTGACAGTTGACAGTTTAATTTTACACCACAAGTACCTCATTACTTGTGTAGGCACTTGAAGAACATGTGGGCACTGGATTGGATCAGTGATCAATGACAAAGGTTGCAGAGGGTGCAAGTGGTAGCTGTAAAAAGTGAAGGTCTCCGTGCATGAGTTGGCAGTGGTAGGGATACATGACAAGGGGAGTTTAACTGACAAACAGTCTGTCAGGTCGAAAGGAATGGAGATTTGCCAGAGAGCTGGCAGAACATTATAAAATACAACTCATGTTTTCAAAGGGAGAAGAAAGGAAAGAGTACAGCTTTTGTCAGGAGGAAAGGAACGGGCTAGTGGGGTTTTTACACGTAATATATACAAGGATATTTCTTTTCTTTCTTTAAAATCAGCTACCATCATTCATTTTATGACTCAGGCACACAGGTGCTGATGAATGTTATGTTTTAACAAAATGCAGGTTGCTGTTTTATAAGGAGATACAGGTGTTCTAAGATGACAAGGAGCTGGTACTGTTTTCAGGAGGAACTCTCCATAATATTACTCAGAGCTGCCATCAAAATTGGCAGCCATATGGCAAGTCCACCTCTTTCATTCTTGTAACAGTTCTGTGTTTAAAATGTTTATGCTCACTTTTTATTTGCAGCTGGTGGTGGCAGCAGCAGCAGCAGCAGCAGCAGAAGCAAAGAATGTAGATACATTGGAGTAATGATCAAAATTTGACTAGAATCTCCTTGTCTGATATGCTGCAGTGACAGAGACAGGCACCGCACAGCACAGCATGAGAAGGAATGAAGAAGAATATAATATTTTAAGTAGACATACATATGGAATTTGGTGAATCAGCTCCTGCATAAATTCCATTGATCAGCTAGGCCTACTCTAGCTGGGAGATTTCCCCCCCCTTTCATGCCCCAATCATAACCTGGGCTATCAAAATGAAGTCACATTCTTGGCTTTATCATTGGCCAAACTTAAGTCCTCATCGGTGCATGTTTCTGGCAGTAATTGGAAGATTTATAAATGATCTGAATTTTGTATCTCTCCACATTGACCCTGTATGTTGTTGTCTGCCAACAGCCCCCACTTCAGCATGTTGGTCTTACATTTAGGGACTCTGATCTTCAGCCTATTCAGGGTCCTCCAAGTGACATAGGGGAGGTTGAGTTCCTCAGCAATATCCTCCTTTACTTATGTTCCTTGCCCAGGGAGCTCCTTCCTCCATCTTTTAATTTGGTTTTGCTCTTGTGTACCCTCAAGAATGTTTTTTCTTGCCATAAAGGTCTTCTTGGATTTGAGCCAGTGGATTTGCGGGTCAGTAGCATAGTGTGGGATTCAGCTGCCTGGGCCGTAAGCCACATTTGCCGCCCGCTGGCGGGTGCCTAAGACGTTGGCGCCCGCTCCTGCTAGAGCTTCTGGGGATTATCCAAGAACACCCATACACCCAAAAAGTCCCCCTGCCCCCTCCATGCTACTGTTGCAGCTCATAACAATTCAGAGGATGTCAAGGGTAATTCTCTTGCTTAGTTCTCTTGGCGTCTGCTGTTACTTTTCTCCTAATCTTAGGTCGAGTGATACCAACAAGAGGGTATCTTTTCTCAACTGGTGTAGGTTTGTGGCATCCTGTCACTATATGCATGGCTTCATTAACAGTGATGTCAACTTGCTTTGTGTGTATACATACTGGAGCAGCATACTTTGTTGCACTAATACTCAGGGTCAAAGCTAATGTACACAGAATTGGGAGATACTACACTAAAGTATGGAAGAACTAACTCACCAAATCTGCACTGATTTAATAGGCCTCCTCTAGAATGGATTGCTACAGTAAGTAATAGGATTCCAGCCAGCCAGTGAGAGAAACTGTGATCAGGGATTTGTGTTTGCCTGCTGGTTCTGTTGTCCATCTGGTGCAGTGGTGGGCTACTCCCGGTTCGGCCCGGTTCGGCCAAACCGATAGCAGCAATCGTGGAGAGGATCGCCCGGGGGGGAGGGTTAGTAAACCCCTGGGCAACTGGTTCGGTCACCTCTTCAGCCACCCTCCAGATGTCTCTTCCAGGCAGCCCAAAATGGCTGCTCGGAAGTGTGCATGCATCAAAACTCTATTTGACCCATGCACACTGAAAAATAGAAGTGCACATGCGTCAAATGGAGTTTTGATGCATGCACACTTCTGAGCAGCCATTTTGGGCTGTCCAAAAAGGGCTCAGTGGTTGGAAGAGCTGCAGCAGTGGCCTTTCCTCGGCGTGCCGTTGGGCCAGGCCAGGCTGCATTGCCGGGCTAGGCTGTACTGTGCTGCCAGGGCCGGCCCGGCCCAGCCCGGCAAGGCTAGGTTGCGCCGCTAGGCTGCTGTGCCGGCGCACTGCTGCACCACTTTGCCACCACACTGCCGCGTCACTGCACTGCTATGCCACCGCTGTGCCTGCTTGCCTGCCTGCCTGCCTGCCTGCCTACTGCTCCCCGACCCCAGGCCAGGTAAGTGACGGGTTTGTGTTTGGGGTGGGTGGGTGGGTTGAGGTGTGTGTGTTTTATGTAGTTTGTTTCTATGTGTATTTAATGTATTTATGTATTATGTGTATTTATTTTAATTTGTATTTTAATGTGTATTTTTATTTATTTTTATTTATTTTTTACTTTGGCTTCTCCCACAATATCATGACATCATGATGTTGGCTCCGCCCATGGCATCATGACATCATGATGTTGGCTCCGCCCATGGCATCATGGCATCATGACATCATGATGTTGGCTCCACCCATGACATCAGCTCCGCCCATGGCATGGTAGTAAAATTTTTGACAGCCTACCACTGATCTGGTGTATCAACTGATGAAATATAATATCAAAGTCCCTGGTATTCCTTATTAGAGTTCTTTATCTTTATATCAGATTTAAACCAGATAAACCTTCAAGTAAAAGATGACTTCAAAGAACGAACTGGATTCTTACAACCTTTCAACAGAGCACTGTGCTCAAAATTAGAGGACATATTACCACCTTATTGGGACATGTGGAAGGACATATATGGTTCATTAAGACATCCAGTTATTTTCTGAACTACGAAACATCACTTTTTAAGGCTACATTGCCAGAATTCTCCTGGTGATAGGCTGCCTAGAGGATTCTCAGAACTGTAGTAAACAAGCAATGCTTCCAAGCTCTGGTAGTTTTCCATAGTGTGAGTTTAAAAAAACATATTACAATCTGATCCAACATCATAGTTCTCCGAATGTGGTAGAACTGATTGTTTTAACTTAAGGTACAATTTGATTTCCCAGCTGCATGGTCATTTTTCTAACTGAAATAACTCGCCTGTTACTCTGCATAAATGGAATTTGATGCTCATTATTCAAAGAGAGAATGTGACTTATTTCTCTTTTTCTCTCGCTCTAGCTGTATTCACCCATTCCACAAAATTTGGCCACTTCTGCTCTGCAGATATATGTCTCTCCAGAACCTTGAAAACTTTACGAGTTTTGCACAAAACAGTAAAACTTATTAAAGGCAGCTAGAGAAAGAGAGAGAGAAAGAAAGATACCCCCTTTTGCCTTTTCAGTCTAAGAACCTGTGTGCCCCCTTTAAACCCAAATGGGATTTAAATACACCCAGGCAGTAAACCTTTGATAAATGTAGTTGATGATAAAGATGCTGTGGGATTCTTAGTAACAGTGGATCTGTGGAGCACCAATATTTTACCTGCTCCAGCATGCTTCTCCCTTTATAAGAAGATGACATGCTAATCAATTAAGCTTGGGCATTTTATGTCTGCTAATGTTTGAAGATGGAGATAGCCACCTGGGTATTGTAATAATGTTCTTATGAGACTGCTTGTGCCAGTGATATGCCAGCAAAGAGTGTGAAATATATCCCTAAAAATGTGCTTTTGAGTATTCAAGAGAGCCAGTGTTGTAACTGGTGTATCATTAGTTCCTGTGTAGATTTGCTATCCACAGAGACTATACATATTCTGAATTGAAAATAAGAAATGACAAAAATGTAAAGGAGAGACATTACCTTTTAGCTCCTTTTGAACATATAAGGGCTGTACATTAGGGATCAACAAATACTTTATTGACTTTATTGCATAAATCAGGTAGATGTATTTTCTACCTCTCCTGCAAGAAGATCTAAATAGCATACAGTATATGGGGTCTCTTCCTCTCCCTTCTCAACTTATTCTCACAACAACTCTCTGAGAGAGATTCAATCAACAGTGACCAGCCAAGATCATTCGGTGAGTTTCATGATTCACCAAGGATCTGATACTCAATGTGCCAAAGGGAAACCTGTTACTCTGGGTCACACTTGCATCCCCAGCTACTGTTCTAGAGGAGAAAGAGACAAGAACCATAATATGGCAGATAAAAGCATGCATAAAGTACTGCTTATAACCATCCCATACTGATAGAGCCTGGAGAACGTACCAGTGAACTTCAATATGTGGAATGGTGTGAAACCCTATCTCAGTTATGGCCAACCTTGGCACTCCAGGTGTTCTTGGACTTCAATTCCCAGAAGTTCTGATTAGCAGGAGTGCTGACTTGGGCTTCTGGGAATTGAAGTCCACGAACACCTGGAGTGCCAAGATTGGCCATCACTGTCCTATCTTATCCTTTTTCTTAGGTATGTACTACCACACAGTCTTGGGATGGCACTGTTTAAGGCAGTCTTTATCATAGATTGCGTTCTGGGTTTTGTGTTAGTACATACAGTAAAACCTCACACAAAGAGTGCCTCACTTAGAGAGTAACTCGCTTAAAGAGCAGAATTTTCTCTGAATGGTCACTTTGCGTAACAACTAAAACCAACCAAAAACTTGCTTAACAAATAAATTGGGGTTCACAATCCCCCCGCCACCAGAAGCCACAACTGGTCACTTACAATGGTGTTTTGCTTAAAGAGGAAACTCGCTTAAAGAATAATTCTGTGGAATGCGTTATGCTGTTTAAGCGAGGTACAAATTTACTTAAAAGATAGCCTTTGAGATGTCATAGATAGAATGATGGGCTAGCAACTAGGAAACCTGAGTTCAAATCCTTGTCCAGCTGTGGAAACCTATAGGGGAGGGAGTGACACTGATAGAACCACTCCTTAACTATCTCACATACCTTGAAAACCATAAGCTAATCTTCTGGGTGCTCTTGTAAATGAACTGAAGCAGGTGGTGGCTAAGAAGAGGGCCTCTTCAGTGGTGTGAACCCAGTTTGAAAAGTTTTGTCTAGAGAGGTTTACTTGGAACCTATACTTCTGTTTTACTTTAGCACCAGTTTAAAAAAAACATTGTTTTTAATGTTGTAGGACTTTTGTGGTCTGCTCGGAAAACTAGTGATTCAGACTCTTAGAAATTTAATGTTTACATAAATAGATACATAATTGGGTCCCAAATTAGGGAACAAAAATTGGATTCATTGTGATAGATTCCTGCATTATGTATTTATGTATATATTTATACAGTGCCTTTTATGAAATGATCATGATTCTGCCTTATATTTATGGCCCTAAAAAAAGCATTGGCCTGTTTTTAGATTGTACACTAACCTCCCATATCTGTTCTCATGGAAAAACAGTACCATCTTATTTATGGGACCTAAAGCAATAAATAAGAATCACAAGGCAACAGGAAAGAATGCAGGGAAAGCAGGCGAAAGCTCTGAATGTGTACAGGAGAAGCTCATGGATGCAACTGATACATTCACTTTGTTAGGGAGGAGACATCTGTTTCTCTCCTTGGTCTGCCTATCTTGTCAACACTGACTGGCAGCAGCTTTCCAATGATTGAAGCAGGATTTCCCCCATGTCCTATCTGGAGACACCAGGGGCAGAACTTGGAAACCATACCATGCACAGTACATAGTGTGCTTCTGAGCATTAGCACTTTCGTTCAGCTGCAAAATAAGTAGAACACTGCCAGTCAGAGTAAGTCAATCCTGTACTAGGTAGGCAAACGGTTTGGCATGTTAAAAGGCAGCTTCTTATTTCATATTGCTGAATCAGCAATTTTGACTCCTCTAATGGATACATAGCTCGCTGGATCGAATGTGTAGAAATACTGCATGTGCAACTTGGTGTGTATTAAATGATCTGAGAATTACATTGGAAAATTTGGAGATGGCATAAACTGACAGATTATTGAAATATATTTTTCCTATTGGTTCAAAAACAGAACATTTTGTGAAGTTTGCTAAGGACTGATTGTAATCTTTTTATCTCTTAATCTTTCAATCTTTTAATTTTCGGTGGTGTCTTTTGATGGGTTTTTAGACTGTTGACTGGTCTTTGTTTTCCTTGTGAGCCGCCCAGAGTCTTCGTAGTGGGGCGGCTATACAAACAAACAAACAAACAAACAAACAAACAAACAAACAAACAAACAAACAAACAAACAAACAAACAAACAAACAAACAAACAAACAAACAAACAAACAAACAAACAAACAAACATTTTTACACTGTGGGGCTGACCATGCTCCCAGGCAGCTGAGTGGGGCATACCACACCCCTCAGAAGCGGGCACATTTATGGCTGTTGTAAATGCACCCACTTCCTCATTTACGACAGCTGTGGGCACATTTGCATTTGTGTGGGCATGTTTTATGGCTGACATAAACACACCAGCTTCCACTTCCGGGTGCGGCAGAGATGGGTACAGTCTGGATGAAATGGTGTCATGGGCCATATCTGTCCCCTGGTCCATAGGTTGGGAACATCTGCAGTATAGGAATCTGTCTGCAGAGCCAGAGGTTGGGAGTTTGAGTCTTCACTGTGCCTTTTGAGAGAAAAACCACTCTGTACATCCATGGGGCAAACTGTATAGGTTGCCCCTAGAAGAAGGGTTTGGTAAACCTGAGCATTCTCTACCCAGAAAATCCTGAACAGGTTTGGCTTGATGGCACAGTATAATTGTTATTATTAATGGATATGTACATAATTAAAGAATAGAAAGCAGGGACAAGGAATAAATGGAAAGTTTTTTATCCATTCATACACTGTTAGTTGCCTATGTTACTAGCATCCTCCCACTTAGAAAGAGGGAGAAAGAGAGAGAGCCTGGAAGTTTAAGTGGAAAGTTTGGCAGTGGCTTAACCTTTAAAGGTAGGAGAAATGAGGGGTTATCTTATAGAGTATAACTTGCCTCCTTTCTCTTATCCTAAGATTAGTGCCTTCCTTTGGTGAGTCTAAGAAAAAAGCTAATACCAAGAAACCTGGGGTCAGACCTTGGGACTTGCTCATTTTAAGTGGAATATAGGAGGCCTGACCCATCGCTGAAACAAATCAGGCAGCTGCCTAATTCCAGATGTGCCTGCTGCTTCTAAGGTTGTCAGGTCAGCAGCGTAACATTCCCTGGGAATTTAGGACCAAAACCTGAGACCAAGGGATGGCTCTTGTGATGTTACAGAGGTAGCAAGGTCCAGGGTTGGGAGGGAGAGCCCCCCCCCGCTTTGCATTGCTGGTGCTAGGGTTTCCACAACAAGAATGCCCATGAGTCATGATGCTATGGATCCATTCTTAACAGTGCATTGAATGACATGAGGACTCAAACATTGGTGCACCAAAAAGCAAAGAGAAGAAAGAATTGGAAATAGTGCCACATGTGTGTGCATGAACTTGGTGTATTGTGTCATTGGGAAGGAGGGAGGGAGGGAGGGAGGGAGAGAGAGACTGGAGCCAGCTAGAACTGAATATCCTCACATAAAACATCCTTGGCTGCTCTAAGATTTGTCTCTCTGTATTGATACCTGGAGAGACATAATGGTTTCCTGCTACTTGAGCTGGCATGTTGAGATCTAGCAACTCTAACTTCCTCAACAACAGGCGGGTCAAACTAGATTTTTCCATTAGCTGCACATATACATATGTGTCCCTGCATGTGAGTAGAACCACTTAGTTGTTCCAACAGGGTCTTCTTTTCTGCTGTGTATTTGTGTCGTCTCATCTTGGAGAAACAAAACCACTGTTGTGGTGTGGTGAGAGATCACAAAGACCACTTAGAATTTCCTCAGTTGGTCAATATATACCAGTGATGGCAAACCTTGGCACTCCAGATGTTCTTAGAATTCAGTTACCAGAAGCTCAAGTCAGCACTCCTGCTGTCAGGGCTTCTGGGAATTGAAGTTCAAAAACATCTGGAGTGCCAAGGTTCACCATGACTGATATATACCCTGCATTCCAAAAGACATTCTCTCATGAACTATTTCATCTCTATTGTTGCCCATAATATAACCATAGTTATTAAATGGGAAAGATGAAGTAATAGATGCTATGCATCAAATTGCCAATGGTCTAGGAACAACTGATAAACAAGTCAAATTGGAGTAAATCTGATGAGGAGTTTGGAAAAATTACTGGAAACACTGTGAAATTGCTAAATATATAAAAATATAATAAATATTGAACACTGAGGGTAGGCAAATGTCAACTGTTATGCTATATGGCATACAATAAGACAGGGTATCAAGGGCAAAAAAGCTTAGGTGAAAAATTTGTTTGATAATGATTGATTTTACATTTCTACCCATTCTGTTATATCAATTGGATGATTTGTAAAAAAATATTTATCAAAATATATTTTCATTTTCTGAACAGTGGTTTCAGTTAGTAATGAAATACTAAAAGCAGTTTCTTTAAAAACAGTAATAGAGAAGGCTTAGTTTCTCCTCTGTCAGCCCAATCTATTAGTACCTAAACAAACTTCTTTAGATTGCTCTACTCATTCATCTTCTTTACATCCTCTTTACATGCCTTTGGGTGTTGAGGGATTCACTCATCAAATGAGCCAAATCTCTTCATAGCATTCAAAGATTTCTTGTGTTTGAAAAAGAGTGAAGAGGAAGACCTTTCCAAATACAGATTCTTTTAACTGAGAAAGAGTTCCTCCAATTCTGACATTGCTTATTCAAAGAAGAGAAGCAGCCCTCCATCTGTTCGTCTCTCTCCCTACCCCCTGCCATTTTATAAGCTCAAATTTTAGACAAGAAAGGTGATTTGAATTGGAATGCAAAGGTTGTTTTGTTGAATGTGGCAAAGTATGGCTGACCCTCTGTTGTTCTGTTGCTGTCCATATTTGGTGGTCTTTAATTTGGCATTACATATGCTGTGCTTGTCTGAAGCGCCTACGATTCAAAATTCTCCATGGGGTCTAATGTACAAGGCTTGGCCTGTTTTCATAGGGTTTCCTGAGCACTCATTCATTTTCCCCAGTGTCGCAATACAAAGACTCTCCTTAAAATCCGAGCACTTTCAGGAAAGGACTTGGAAGTCTATCTTCTCAGTTTCCATATCCCTTTGCCCTCTGCTCTGGCATTTCAGTTTGATTGGTTGTGGAGACCTTTATTTCCTTGTCTTAAAAAAAAACCCTTCTACTTAAGTTGATATATCTGTTCGAGAGTCTATCTTGGGGGGGGGGGGGAGGTGTGTCAAAACCCAGCTAACATCTTTTGCTGTAGTAGCACATAACACGGAAAGCTTTGTAAGTTCTTTTTCCTCTGGTTTAAAATCTAAATCAAAAAGCCATGTTAGGAATGTCAACCAATTATTATTATATTTTATATTCATTACCACAAGTTTAGTAAGAAATGTAATCCTCCCCTGGGGAAAGAAAAAAGAAGCTGGCAAAAACCTTCCATTTGTCTTGGCAAATTTTAAACTCCTGCAATCTGATATACTATACTTGCATGTATAATGTGCTAATGTTTTAAAGAGGGTGGCTTTGTATTAATAAAGCATGCTGTATATTAAAAAAAATACCATGCATTGCTCTTAAACAACAAGTTCTGTGAACTTGTAGCTTGTTCAGACTTATAATGATGGAGTGGAATGTAGAGATTTAATATTGGGAAATATGGTTGGCTTGCTATGTGGACGATGCCAGGAAATGCACTTGTTTATGTAGCCATACAGATGTTTAAAAATTAAAAACAGAGAACAAAACATTAATAGTCAAACAAGGAAATTTTGACACTAAATTTGGAGGAGAATCTGCATAGGGCAGCCATTCCCAGGCATAGTAAATGTGACTTGAGAGCATTGCTAGGGTATTTTCAGAGATATTAATTAATGCAAGGATCCTGTGAAATTCTGGACATGCCTCCTATGACCACAAATAATTCAGACTTTCATCCTTCTGAGGGCAGTAAAATGAGTACCCAGCAAGTTGGGGACAAAATGCTAATTACCTTGTGAACCACCCAGAGAGTGCATTAAGCGCTATGGCACTATGAGTGTAATTGTTATTGCTAAGTAGTAGTAATAATAATAATAATAATAATAATAATAATAATAATAATAATAATAATAATAATAATGATGATGATGATGATGATGATGATGATGATGATGATGATGATGATGATGATGATGATGATGTTATTGCTAAATAACTCAGTGGTACTTTAGCATGGAGAATGATTGATCTAATCCTGGGATTCCCAAACTTCTCTCCTGCTAAAAACTACTCGAAAAATGTTGGGAGTATTGGCAGACCATTTAATAATTTTTCTAAAATTCTCCAGATCAATGTGTATACATAACATGACTCTTATTTTAATAGTATTTCTTTTGTTGAGTGAAAAGAAATACATCAAAATTTACAGCATACAGTATTATGGAAAATCTTGGATGAGAAAGACTCCATTAATGCAAAGCAAAGCAAAGCAAAGCAAAGCAAAGCAAAGCAAAGCAAAGCAAAGCAAAGCAAAGCAAAGCAAACACTCTTATATACCAACCAATAGTGCTTAATGCACTCTCTGGGTGGTTCACAAGTTAATTAGCATTCCCCAACATGCTGGGTACTCATTTTACCACCCTCGGAAGGATGGAAGACTGAGTCAACCTTGATCCCTGGTCAGGATCGAACTCACAAACTTTTGGTTGTAGTACAACAGTTTAACCACTGCACCCCCAGGGCTCACTTAATGACATATGGGCTTGGAATTAATGATCTACATCAGGAGTTCTCAACCTTTTTAAGCTGGAGTCTGTGTCACACTCCCTCAGACAGCTTCAAGGGCTGGATGGCCATTTTGCCCTTCCTCCACCACATGGCACTTCCTGGTGTGGTGGAAGCTGTGAGAGGGCCGCATGAAATGCTGCCATGGCCCAAATGTGGCCCATGGGCCATAGGTTGAGAATCTCTGGTCTACAATTATGATTTCTTAGGTTTTTGACCCTCCAGTCTACTAAAACAGCCCAAGTCTCCATTGCAAGAGACAATGAATCAAATACAAAACCAAATACAGTACAAATATCCTTGATTGCTGAACAATTTTTCTGTGGTCCACCTGAGTGGAAGTTGCACACTACTGGAGATCTGAAAACCACAGTATAGGAATCTGTGAATTCATAAGCTCCTACAATTCTTACTTACAAGAGATAGTTCTTATTTTAATTAGTTGTTGCAGAGAACCACTCTTTTCCTTGAGGAGGCTTGTTAAACTTTTAATGTAAGTTATTCTTAGGACAGGAACAGGATATTATTTTAGTCCAGAACTTAGATTGCTCCTTAGGGCTCCATTCCCCTGAGGACCTACTCCGTTATTTCTGAGGTCATCTGATCTCTCTTCCATTTCCTATGAAAATCTTTATAATGTGAAATGCTGGTGTCTTATGTTAGTTAGCAACATTGATCAAAGTGTCCACTGGTATCACTGCTATTGCCATTTCAGTTGCTTCCTGAAGTAGCGCCAGTGTAGTCGGTTTTCTACAGTACATCACATACTTTAAGGTCCCTCATAGGTAGAAGTCAATGAGTGTTAAGTCAGGAGAATGTGGGGGTAACTCAACTGCACCTCTTCAAATTTCAAATATTACTTCAAAATTGTCTTGCATTCCTTGTGCTTCCCTCATTTTCTTTGATTGTCCTGCCAGTCGCATAGTAATGCTAGCATTAATTCTTTTGAGCAAACATCATACTACACATTGCTACCATAATTCAATTCAGCATTGAAAACTAAGACATAGATATATCATCTCTTAAAATGTGTATGCATTTTTTGCACCCTCTGTATTATGGGTGTTCTCCTTCATCCTAACTTCATTTTCCACCCAGACCTTTGTGCTTCCCTCACAAGTCAGGATATCAGTATTTACTGAAAACTGGGTGGAGTTTTTAATTTATTTTTTAAACAGTAAGTGCATCTGCACAGCTTGCTTATGACATTTTATACCTGTACTGAACAATTGCAAAAATAGCCCCTTCTTGTCATTTGCTAGGGTATTTATAGGAGCTTAACACTGAATTCAATATTTCATTTAAGTAAAATTTTTACATTGCCTTGCTTTAATACAATATTGACCTACTGCATAATCCAAACAAATGATTGTTTGTTGTTTGTGAAAAAGTTTGACAGAATTCAATTCATCATATAGATGGAATCCCAGTGACAGGAGTACTTGACATCAGTTAAAATGTACATATGAAATGATATGTCCATCCTAGAATCCAGAAGAAAATAGTCTTATAAACCACACCATTTTTATTAGAAGCACAGCTTGCTTTTAAAGCCACTTCTACTTGGCCTGAACATTTTGCCCTCCTTGTTGAAATAGGTTTTCCCAGTAGCATACATACTCTATACCAAAGTAACTGAATTTATATATTGTAGTAAATGTTTGAGAATTGGATTCTCGGCTTTTGAAATGAAATGACTACAGTTAACTGTATTAAGTGTAGGCTTGAATTTGACAGAAAATAACAAAAGCACTTATGACAACCTCTGCAAATGCTTAAATAGTTTAGTTGTGATTTTAAGCAATAAATTGTATTATAAAGAAGGCAGCCCAGAGCAGATACATTCCTAGGGGACGACAGGGGCTTTTGGGACATTAAGAAAATCTTGCAGTAATGAAATTCTGCACCATTTTGATTTAATAGATAGTTCTTTAAAGAACATGCAAACTAATTCTAAACCACAATGCATATACATGTATATGTTCTCTTATATAATGCATAAAATTGCTTGTAGAAACTATTTAACTTTAATGGGGCATTTCTTGTATGCATAATAGGTGAAGTAACAGCTTTAATTATGATTTATACAGGAGAGAGCTAATATATTCTGCTAAATTAGGTAACTGTTGGTGGGTAGTGTACTTTTAAAAATGTAATTAAGGACCTGATCCATTTAAATGAAGGAATAGCCCTTTTTCATGCAGTGGGTCCTACTGAGTTTTAGTAGGGCTGCTAGCATGTATAACATTTGCCAGGAGAATTTCTGCATGAAGTTTTTAAATATATTCCATTAAGTATTATTTCATTGGTTCTCTTTTATTCCTGAGGAAACAGAAGTGATTGCCCTGTCAATAAACATTAAAAAATAATATTTATTTATTTATTTACTCAAATTTGTATACCGCCCTCCTTACCAAGGCAACTCAGGGTGGTTTAACATATCATATAAAAACATCAAAAAGAAATTGAAATCAAATTTTTTAAAAAAAGAATTGAAAACAAACATATTAATGACAAAATCAAAAAGTTAAAACTCACTCTTTAGAATTAAAAGAAGTTAAAAGAGAAGTTAAAAGACTGGACTAGTTGTAGCCTCCGAATGGAGAGAACGTTGCTCACACCACCCAACGGGCTTGGGTCGTTGTACAACCTGTACCCCATACCTGCCCTGCCAGCCATGTTTTTAAATTCTTCCTAAAAGACAGCAACTCTGGAGGCACAGCTCCGTTGGCAGGAGGTTCCATAGGGCCGGAGCGGACACGGAGAAGGCCCTCTTTCTAGTACCAGAGAGATGCGCCTCTCTGTCCAATGGAACAACTAGAGAGCCTCTTTGGTCTGCTCTGGTGGGACGGGCAGATGTTCTTGGGATGAGGCGGTCTCTTAAGTATCCTGGCCCACTACCATGTAGGGCTTTAAAGGTGCTAACCAGCACTTTGAATTGCACCCAGAGACATACTGGAAACTAGTGCAGCTCCCAAAGTAGTGGTGAGGCACGTGCATAGTGCCTGCACCCCATCACCACCCGGATAGCCACATTCTGGACTAGTTGCAGCCTCTGAATGGAGAGCACGTTGCAATAATCAAGTCTAGAGGTGACCAGAGCATAAGTGATCATGAGCAAGGAGTCCCGATCTAGGAGTGGGCATAACTGGCGAATCACACGAAGTTGTGCAAAGGCCCTCCTGGCCACAACTGCCACCTGCTCTTCGAGCAGTAGTTGCGAGTCTTATTTATTGGCCCTTGGAATTCATGAGGATTAATATTGCCAGTGATTGGGTTGGTATTATTTTCTGAGATCTCCCAAATTTTAAACAAACAGTTTACTTTAAAAAACAGTTCACAGGCCTCTTGACCTTAGTGTTTTGCCTTCCTTTCCCCCAGAATTGCTACTAGAGCAAAAGTAGTCTAGCAAATGAAGATTGTAGTACTGCAGATGTTCTATCAGCAATCTCTTTTTATTTCTTTTATTAATATGTATTTATGCTATGATTTTTTTTAAATTAAAAATGAACACCTTTCTTTTTCAATAGGAAGCCCTTGGGATGTTCAGGCCTCATATATGTTTAAAATGAATAAAAATAAACCTAGAAATAATAAAAATATGAACTGGCAGATCATAAAATCTGAATAACTAGGAAGAAACAAGAAATTTAGGAAGAAAGTGAAAAACTGAGCAGCCTCCTCCTCCTCCTCCTCAAGTGTGCATCATCAAGTCAATTTGAACTATAGCAACCTCTTCCAGGACTTTTTAAGTAGCGAGTACTCAGAAGTGGTTTACCATTCCCTTCTTCTGCGGTTATTTTGGGACTACACAGCTTGCACAAGGCCACACAGGTTGGCTACTTTTGGGATGTCTTAGCATGGAAAAATCACTAAAGAGAGAGCACAGCAAATCTTTGAAGTCTCCTTATGCAGTATCCTGTGTTTCTACCAAATAAAAACATCTTTCTCTTATTATTCTTTCTAACTAGCAGACAAGCAGAAGGCTGAAGACAGATGTGTCAGGTTTTTTTAAAACTTTTATACAGACTAATATGCTTAGGTGTTACTGCTATCATAGGGACTGCAGTGGCTCAAGTGGTTAAGATGCTGAGCTTGAAGATTGGAAGGTCAGGGTTCAATACCCGTGTACTGCATGATGGAGTGAGCTCCTGTCTCTGTCCCAGCTCCTGCCAACCTAGTTTTTTTTTTGAAAACAAGAAATTGCAAGTACATAAATAGGTACCACTTTGGTAGAAAGGTAAACAACATTCTGTGCACTCCAGTGTCTAGTCATGCCTGCTACATGTCCACGGAAATGTCTGCAGATGCAGATAGCATTGGCTCTTTGACTATAAACAGAGATGGACACTGAACCCTAGAGTTGGATACGACTGGCTTTCAAGCAAGGGCAACCTTTACCTTTTACCTATTGCTATCATGCCAACTCTTCAATGCGAGAGAGAAAACAAAGCGTTTGATAGATTTCAGTATTGCTTGTGCCATTCAGCATGGCAAAGCTGCCATCTCAGATACACCAGGGCAGGAGCAGATAGCAAGTTATTGAAAACAAGAACTATGCTTTTGACATAGCTGTCCCTGTACTTACTCCCTTTTACTATTAAACATTTGACTTCTGGGTGTATTAAACTTTGTCCTTCAAGTTGTGTTATCAGTGAACATGACGGTTGGTTTACAATGAGGTGGCCAAACTTGGGTCAGTCCGTTGGCCAAATTTTTGCACTTAGCAAATCTATAAGCCAGCATAGATCCATCTGGAAGTTGAAAATTGAGAGGGGAAATGCAAAAGATGGAAAGATTAGAAGTCATCAGAGGTGCACTTCTGTTTTTTATTTTTATTTTCATAGGAGTTTTGGGAGGCCCTATGCAAAGACTATTGTTCTTCTTGGCATCCCAAAACAAAAAAGTCCAATTCTTAGTTCCCTCTCCCATTGTAGTAGTTCTTTTGTGAACATCTTCAGTGGTTCAAGAGCCACAAACACTGCCTTCCAAGTTGCTCTGGAGAAAATGTAGAGTACGTGTGGCTTTATTTGGCTAGATATTAGTCTTGTGAATGTGGAGAAATTCAATCAATGCAGCATTTATGCATATGCATTTTATGCTTTACCACGTGTACAAAAGAAGATCTAATGGTTGAGATAACACCGTTGAAGTAGCACACTTCCGTTAAAAAATAATCCATTTATGCAATGCCCGGGAATGTCCTAAAATGGAGGGTGGACCACTGGCAAAGTAAATCTACTTCCTTCTTGGTTTACAGCAGACCTTTGGAATGCTTGTTGCTTTTCTAAATCTGTTAAGTTTCCTCAGAGAGCTCATTCTCCCAAACTGGACAGCATATAATATAATGTTTATCATAATAAGAAATGCATTTTAACATTTTAATAATTTTCTGGTCCTTCTTAACATTGCTCTGTTTTAATTGTTACCATTTTAAAAACTAAGGTCAGTTTGCTTGTTTGTTTAACAATATTTATTAACTATTTAAAATTTGAAAATTTCAAACTGCTGCACAACAATAATAAAAAAAACTTTAATGCACAAGTAACAGTACAATGTTGGCATTATAAAGTACATAATTTACAGTGGATTTAGGATAGTAAATCACAGTAGCAGTAATCCCATTTGAATCAATGGAATTTATAGAAGAGTTGACTCATTAAATTTCCACTGATTCAATGGGCCTTTTCCAGTGTGTTTTACTATGCTAAACGATTGACTTTTGGCCAGTATGTATATGGTATCTGCTCCTTTAGCACTGGAAGATGATTCTCAACCCAGGAATATATTTAAATTTGGTGAGAAGTCTTAAGAAATTATTCCACTGAAAATTATTACTGACATCTGCATGTCTACTGGCTTTTACACTCAGTTTTGTTCAGTTGGACCAGGGGTTCTCAACTTATGGCCCGTGGGCCAGATCTGGCCCATGGTGCCAAATAATCCAGCTCCCTACTTCGCTCCAGCCATCCCGGCCACCAGCACTGGAATCGGCCACGGTCTCATTTGTGACCGTCATAAATGCATTTATGATAGCTGTAAATGAGTCCACAGCCTTTGTGAATGTGCTTATGACAGCTGCAGACATGTTTTACGGCACAATCTATGGGAGGGGGAATCACCAGTCTGGCCTGCTCAGCTGCCTGAAGGGACATGGTCCAAACCATTGCTGAAAAACACTGAGAACCCCTGAATTGGACCATTGACACAGGGATGTTTCACTTCATGGTGGCATTTTTTTTTTTTTGTAAAACTGATTTTATAAGTTCATTCTTAGACTACACAGAAACAAGATGGTAGGTTATCAGAGACTATCTGATCAAAGCTCTGTAAGTTTTGATTCAATTAAACCACTGAATACTGTGTTGTTTTGCTTTTTTAAATTGTAACAAGCATAATGAATAAGAATATAATGAATCATGATTTTGATATATTTTGAAAGCTTTATACCACTACTTGGTTTTGCAATGTGGTTAGTCTGATATTTTTCCTGGGAACATTGGTTTGGACAGTCAGTTGCTCATACAAAACCCCCCAACAACCATCAGCTACAGAGCGGGAGCTATACAGAAAGTGACTATGGTATTGATTTAAGAATATGAGTTTACGGGACTAAAATGGTTATGAGAAACAGTGTAATAGGTAGTTTGGAAAATATTCCTTATTTCATTTTGATCCAACTCTACCTCAAGAGTTTTAGAATACAGGAGGTTCTTCCAACTTAAGAAAATGGTTAGAGATACATCTGGGGATAAGGTACTGCAGTGGCTTAGTGGTTAAGATGCTGAACTTGATGACTGGAAGGTCAGCAGGTTGGTAGTTTGAGACCCAAGTGCTACATGACAGAATGAACTTCCATTTCTGTCCCAGCTCCTGCCAAACTAGCAGTTCGAAAGCAAGAAATTGCAAGTAGCTATACAGGTAACACTTTGGTGGGAAGGTAAACAGCATTCTGTGCACTCCGGTGATTAGGCAGAAATGTCTGCAAATGTAGATAGCACTGTCTCTTTGGCTATAAACAGGGATGATCACTGCACCCTGGTGTCAGATATGACTGGCTTCTGAGCAAGGGTGATCTTTACCTTTACATCTGAGGGAACAGAGGTGGCCTGTGGTGGCCACAGCTTTTATCACAAGTCTGGTAAGGTCACTAAATGATCTTTGAAGATGCACCACAGTGAATCTATTAAAAAGGTAAAAATTACAATGGATTAAAAATAGTGTATCTTATCACATTTCTGTACTTGATTGAGAAGAAGAGTAATAAAAAAACCCTCCTTATCCCTTGGCAGAAAGATAAAGAGAACATTCGGGTGTAGTGTGATAATATGTATTTAATTCCATAATTGGCAGGCTACAGCCGAAAGACAGATGTGTATATTTTTTTAACCTACCAAGGAAATGGGGGATCCAGTAGATGTGTCTTCTCTCACACAATCTTATGCCAGTTGCCTATTTTCCCCTTTTCTTGTGGGGAGATTCTTGCTTATTTTAGAGATGGAAGAAGGAGAGTGGATAAAAAGATCGAAAGAAAACCTCTGTTTGTTCATTTAATGCTGCTGTATCTTTGTTTTTTTAAAAAAGTTTTCATCTGTTGAGTGTTTTTTTAATTGCTTTCATTTGATTTGATATATGTGGTTTTAAAATACGTTGCTAGTTGCTTTCGGGGGAGGGAATTTGAGCAAAAATGTAAATTATAAATTACAATGCAAGCATCAAGCAAGATAGATAATCTCCCTGTTCCCCAAGGAATTTAAAGATAAAGCATCAATCTCTGGGCTGGACCATGACAATTTAGTTGCTCCCTCCTATCCCCTCAGCATATACAGTTTTATTGCTATCGAGTCATGATTCCAGGTGCTAATTCAAAGGTCCCCTTTTCTGTTTTTATTTTAATTTTAAGTCACACTTGGACTAGGCAGTCTGTTAAATTTAGGTCATCTTTGGACAGAGAGCTATACAGTAATACCTCATATAACATTAGTATCGAATAACACTAAAATCGCATAACATTAAGGAATCTGGGGGGAAGAATTGCATCAAATAACATTAATATCCTATGGGATGCTTCAGATAACAACCGCAAAAGCCTGTGTGGTTACAATGTATCTCTATGGATCCCATAGAGGATCAGATAACACTAAAAATCATATAACACCAAGACTTGTGGAACCAGGTTTTAGTGTTATATGAGGTTTTACTGTATGACAAATGGCCGTTCCACTGACTCCTGTAGTGATGTGGAGGCCCAATGAATATTCAGATTTGTCACTCTGGTAAATTAATCTATTGCAAACATGATGCTAACATATCCCCTCCCCACTAAATGAAGCTGCATTTCTTCATCCAGAGACCAAAGATCAAATGGAACTAAGACCTCAGAAGCAGACTAAAAAAATAACTCTGTAGATAGCTGCACACATTTGAAAATATTGATTGTGCACTGTGTCATGGAATGGTAAACCAGAGGAAAAATTAATGCATTGGACAAGAATGGCCATAGTATTATATTAACTATGGGGAAGATGTTAGAAATATCAGATAACAATTTTTATTTTGCTGACTCAATACAAAATAAAGTGAAAATTCCATGAGGTGGGGCATATATCAATTTTTTGTTTTCAGTTGTGCAAAATAATTTGTACGTGTATGAGTATCCATCTAAATCTCCAAAGAATGCCCCTTTGACTTGATCCTCATTTACAATCATGCCTTTTCCGTTAGAAGGGTCCATTTATCATGTGGGAAAAGAATTTTTAATTAAGTATGGAAAATGTACCTAAGGTGGAAAGTCTGAACTTTGGCAACCTTTCTATATAAAGTGCATGAAAAACAAGGATAGGTGAGCCAAAGCACTTTTTAAAACAGTGTGCGTGTTTGTATGTATTCCTGTACCTGTGCTTACACTGTTAGGTCTCCAGTCATAACTCTTCAAAAGCCAAATAAAATAAAGTTAAAATAAATCCCATGTACTTCCAAATGCCCATCTATTACACAGGCATAGCCAGGGAATGTGTTTTCTTTCCTAGAAAATATTATGGTCTGACCTTCCATTTTCTACTCAGAGTAAAAGCAGATATATCAGGTTTTAAGAAACTTGGTGCTTACTTGGCCATATATTCTCTTCCTGTTGTGGAGGTGTGGGTGCGGCATGGTGATGTGAGGTGGAGAAATCTTTCTGTGTGATTACTTCACGGTGTGTAATTTCCTCAACATGTGCCTATGTTTTCTCAAATATGCACCACATCACGATCAGTCCTTGTTCAGCAACTTTTTTCAGTGGTAAAATGTTTTGGGCTTTAATTTCATTTTGGGACGCAATCCCAGGCTAATTTCTTTGATTTTAAACAGGTCATTCTACATTTGTTAAGCATGTTCAGGGGCCTAAATTGGATATAGGAGACAAGATTTCCATATCACAGGCCTCAGCTCCAGCACAGCACTTTTTAGAAATTGAAAACTGGTTAGAATAGTAAAAGAAACATTCCTTGTGGCATCCCATAGTGAAATGCCACATTTTTCCTGGACATAAGCAACATTGAATGAATGTGAGAATGGGGAAGAAGAAAGTCTGAAAGAAACACACATAAGTTGTTGGAACAGGCAGTATTGCATTGATTTTTGACCCAACCATCACGTTTTATATGGATTTTCACAGCATTGCTGTTGACTTCCAAGTCAATAAAGCTTAAATACTAACTACTGCAAATGCAGAAAAGTAAACTGTGTTCATACATAGTCAATCACATTCCACAGTCCAGTAAACTGAGTAAAACTTCTTGATGCTATTTTCACTGCTCCATTTGAAATGGCATAGTAATACACAAGTGGGTGCTAGGCATATAGCATCTAAGGCAGGAATTTTCAACCTGTGTCCTGTGGACCGGATGCAGCCCACGGCACCATGTGGCCCCAACTGCCTCCACCACACCAGGAAGGGCAAAATGGCTGCCTCCACCACACCAGGAAGGGCAAAATGGCTTTCCAGCCCCCAAAGCTGTCTTGAGGGAGCGAGACCTGGCCCTCAGCTTAAAACAGTTGAGAACTCCTGATCTAAGGGCTTATATCATATTATAGCATGTCCATTCAGTCAGTGGGCATTTGTTGAGTCAACTTCTCTGTAGGTTCTCTTGATTCTAGTGGCCCACTCTAGTTATGATGTACTACTGGATTTTAGCCAAAGAATGTTAAGGATGGAGAGCAGGAGTCAGCTGTTCTTGTTATGTACTATTAAGTTGCTTAGCACTTATGGTCACCTTATGGATTAATGCTATTCTAAATATTCTATCATTAACAGCCCTGCTGAGCTGTTACAAACTGAAGGCCATGGCTTCCTTTCCCGAGTCACTTAATTAACTGAGTCGCTTATTGAATTTTGAAATTGTCCAACAACAAATAATATCCTTACAATAATATCCTTACAAAGTAGCACACAGAATTGCCAAGTCATGGTTTTCACTATGATGGTGAGGGAAAGAATTTTGTTCTACCTGATTTAATTCTAAATATATCTATATATAAAATAGCATATGTCAGTTACAAATGTGTGCCCCTTTTGAACAGCTTTTGGCAATGTATCTCCTTTTTTGAGGATATGTGTAAGTGGGTACTCTATATATGACTAATAGGAGCATTTCCAATAACAAGGTAGGCAAAACTGAAATAGGTTTCAGATGACTATGCATTTTAACTTGCTGCAGGTTAGGAGCCAGAAGTTACTTCTGCACATAAGACTTTAGCCAACTTTTGCTTAAACCTATAGCAGAGTTTGCAACCTACGGCCCATGGGCTGGATCCGGCCTGCAGCATCAAGTAATCCAGCCCTGACCTTATTCCAGCTGCCTATGGCACTGCTGGAATCAGCCACAGACACATTTACAGCTGCGCAAACATGTTTACGCAGCCGTAAATGAGTCTACTGCCTTCGTAAATGTGTTTACTACAACCATAAATGGGTCCAAAGCCATCATAAACACATTTATGACAGCCACGGATGCATTTTATGGCACCAGTCTAGTCCGCTTAGCTGTCTGAGGGGCCGTGGTCTTGCCCGTGGTTGGAAAACATTGAGAACCCCTGACCTATAGCCATTATGATTAATAGCTTTATCTTCAATTAATTTGTTCAATCTCCTTTCAAAGTCAACTATACCAATAGCTCTTGCCAATGCTTAAAGGAGTAAATTCTTTAATATTACTGTATGCCATATGAAGAACTGTTTTCTTTTGTTTTTCCTTAGTTTCACCATTTGCTTCACTTGATGAACCCAGATTCCAGCACCAGGATAGCAGGGGAACAAAGTATCCATCTCCTTTTCTCTTTCTACCAGTCTTTCTCCTTTCTCCATATGATTTAGAATTCTTAAAAACTTTAAGATATGTTACTTTATCCTTTTTATGGCTTAAATCTGAGACATATTTTCTAAAGGCACAAAACTGACACAAGTAGATTGGCCTAGATCACATGGTACAGTAAAACCTTGGATAACGCTAAAACTTGGTTCCACAAGCCTTAGTGTTATCTGATTTTTAATGTTATGCAATTCATCCTATGGGATGAATTGCATAACGTAAAAACTCCATAGAGATACATTGTAACCAGCACAGGCTTTAGCGAATTTTATCCGATGCATCCCATAGGATTTTAAATTATTTATTATTATTATTATTACATTCAAATTTATATGCCGCTCTCCTTGCTGAAGCAACTCAGAGCGGCTAACAATGTTACAGTATGAAATATACATAAAAACACCCTATAAATATAACAATATAATACAATCAATGTGGTCAACAAATCATCATAAAAAATAACAATAAAAATACAGTACAATCAAAGAGATGCAAAACAATCAAGGATATACAGTACAGAACAATGGGAAAAGTCCTTATCCCTTGTTCATAATTCAATTAGAAACAAATATACAGTACATTTATCCATGGAGTGGCTGGCCGCGATACAGCTGTGGTGGTAGTAGCGGTGCTGGCGTCTTTGGTCAGGAAGCCCGTTCGTCCATCTGGTCCTCCTCCCCGCCCGACTGGCTGGGGAGAGCGTCCGGAGATGGTCTCGCGGTGGCGGCGGCTGGTGGGTCTTTTTGTAGCCGTCTGCTCCGAGCTCCCAGCTGGTCCTCATTCTCCCCGCCCGACCGGCTGGGGAGAGCGTCCGGGGATGGTCTCGCGGTGGCGGCGGCTGGTGGGTCTTTTTGTAGCCGTCCACTCTGAGCTCCCAGCTGGTCCTCATTCTCCCCGCCCGACTGGTTGGGGAGAGCGTCCGGAGATGGTCTCGTGGTGGCGGCGGCTGGTGGGTCTTTTTGTAGCCGTCTGCTCCGAGCTCCCAGCTGGTCCTCATTCTCCCCGGCCGGCTGGCTGGGGAGAGCGTCCGGAGATGGTCTCGCGGTGGCAGCGGCTGGTGGGTCTTTTTGTAGCCATCCGCTCTGAGCTCCCAGCTGGTCCCCCCCCCCGATTGCTTAACGTTATGCGGTTTTAGCGTTATCTGATGCAAATGTTATCCAAGGTATAACTGTATAAGGAAAATATATAGATACAATGTCACCATAGAGACCTGGGAAAAAAAATCAAGTTTGGTGATATTTTGGCCAGGATAGATGATCCCAATACAGCAAGCAAGTGTCCAAGATTCTCCAGGCCCTACAAATAAATCTTGCTTCTACACAAGATTTTTTTTTAAAAAAGTCATGTAATTCTTCTCTTCCTATGTGTTTTTCTGATATTTCTACAAAAATATCTCCAAAATTAGCATCTTTTTCCTTTGTGAAATTAAGTCCATAAATGCATACAAGAATATAAATGGACAGAATGACAGATCAGAAACATGAAAGCAACCCCTTCGATGGTAGTGCTTTTTAACCGTCCACACAGTAAGGCAATAATTATTACAGTTGTCAATTTTGCACATTTATATAAATACAAAAAAAGTCAGTACATTGGTACCTTGGTTTACGAACGCTTCGGTTAACGTAACTTTTGGTTTATGAATGAAAATCAATTGAAAATAATGCCTTGGTTTATGAATTTAATTGTGAAAAATTCGTAAACTGAAACTCAGTTTCCCATGGGAATGCATTGAAAACCAATTAATCCATTCCAGAGGTCAGTAAAAAGGGTTTCAATGGATTCCTATGGGAAACTGCATTTCAGTTCATGAATTTTTCATAACATAAAACATCCTGCAGAACACATTAAATTAGTAAACTGAGGTACCGCTGTATTTGAAACATGGAATATCTCGTCCTGAGAGGAACACACAAAAAAATCTTTCCATTTTGTGTTGAGGAGAAAAGCTATAGCATTGTCTTGCTTATTGTGGGAGAACAAACCAGGGATTTATATCCCTGTGTGTCTGTGTTATAAAAATGTCCAGCTCTCTTTCAAATTCACCCTTAAGAATCTGGTAGCACCTTAAGGATTAATTTAAGTTATTGCAGTAAGAGTAGGTGCAGAATTCTTTTTCTGTTTTGTAAACTTTAATTCTGCCTTCACAGAAACAGGCCTTGCCTATACAAACAGAAGAGAAAATTAATTGATCTTATTTATTTATATCCCACCCATTTGGGAGGTTCTCTCACTCTAGGCGGGGCACTGCAGTTAAAAGTGTTTTACAACAAATCATAAATCAAAACCCCTGAACTCAGTTACTGTACTTAATACCTCCTAAAGTAGGGATGCCCAAACTATGGCCTCCATATGGGCATGTTTTACTTCCACTACCAGGAGTGGCAAGGGCAGCATGGGCCAGATGAATTGGCATTGGGGGCCGGATCTGGCATGGAGTTTGGACACCCCTGCTTTATGCAAAGAAAATGGCAACCTAAAATCTATTTTATCCTGTTGCAAAACAGATTGCAAGGCGTGTTTTACTTCCACTTCCAGTGGGAGGAACCACACGACTGGCTCGCTGAACCACGTGACTGGCCTGCTGAACAACATTACTGGCCCATGATCTAAAAAGTTTGCGTACCCTTGTCCTAAAGTAACACTTCTCCTTTTGGGCTTGCAGAAGATTTGTATAATAACCTGTCTCAAGATTTTTGTTATCCTTATTTTTTTTGGGAAAAGAGAATTTTCCAAAAATTCAGTTTTTAACATGAAAATATTCTAACTACCATCAAGATAGAAAGATGTGGTGACTGCCGGACACAGTTTTTTGTATGCAGGAGCCTCTGATGAATTGCCCTCGATGATTGACTGGCTCTTTTGAAGACTTCCCCAAAGAGATACGTGGATGTGAAAGGGTCAAACCCAGCAAATGGTGGCTGGGACAACCTCCAAGGAAACATAATTGGATGGTGAAAAGTCTGTCTGTGCTAACTTTTTGATCTTCTGTAACTTGTAGCAGAAATCAAATGCTAAATACTTTTTTTCCACCACCACTTTGCATATAATTGTCTTGCATTCTGAGTAGTAGCAAAATGGGCCTCTTGACCTCACAAGAAGAGCTGTTTCTTTACGTTTAACTAAAGAAGAAAAAAGAGGCATTTATGTATTAGCCTACACATTTTGCAATAGCTCCAGCCATTTGGTAGCTACAATCCAATTTAAGGCATGCCTGGAGGCAACCAAAATTGCATGAAATGGCAGCTAATTTATAGAAAGGAGGCTGAGAGAGGAAATATTTGTAGGTCTAGTCCTTGGAGCCATCTGATTCGTATTATTGACTCATTTAGCAAACAAAAAGTGAGCAGAGACAACTTTTTAAGGAGTTTGGTTTCACGCAAATCACTGGCAATTGCAGCCCATTATTTTTATACCGAGACTTCATTAGTCATATCCCCCATCAAAGTTTCAACCTATGTCAAATGTTTTCAGAAAACACACCAGGACAGGTATGGAACTCATCAACCTTGGTCAAAGGTCGGCCTCATTAAGGAGTCAAAATGAAAACTTTCAATGTCTCCAACACATTGCCTAGACTTTTCTGCCCCCACTTCTGAAACCCAGGGTCCGTTAAGCACCTTCTGCTCCCCAGACGTTCAAATGCGATCAAGATGACAGGGGAGGCAAATGAATAGGATTCTTAACTGGCTGGACTTTATAATAAGGCAATGATTGAAACAGCCAGAAACTTGTTTGCCATATCTATAGCACCATTTCCTGACGTTAGACATAAATCTCAAGACAATACAATTAGGGCTTCTCTCTCTCTCTTGAGGAAAAAAAATCAACATTTTAGGGTCTTTGAATACGAGCAGGCAAGCTAAATACCATAAATAGCAGGGTGCAGACTAGGTAAACAAGGCAGAATCTGATACACAGAAGATTTCCTCGGCCTGGCCTGTCTCTCTCTTTCTGGGAGGTCAGTATCTTTCAGTAAGATAGGGAAGTTGATGCACCGGAGTTGTTAGCAACTGGTTATCACGCTGTGCTGTGACAGATGTGTTTTGAGGAATGCAGAGGCCCAGAGATAAGAATAACAAAAAGCCATTCATTGAAGAAGGGCAGTTACGCAGGCTAGACATGAAGCAGGAAGAGTGAAGGTGGTAGAGAGTATTCCACCCGTGATAGCTGCTTTTCTAAACAACATGGCCCCTTTAGTGTGCTCTCTGTTTAGTTTTGTGGCTTCACAGCTGAAAGCAAGGAAGATTTCAGGCTTAGAATTATATGCAAGTTCCCCAAAAATTCCCCTTTGTCTACTTGAAGTTAAAGTAGACCAGTCCAAATGATCAATCAGACAATAGTAGAATGAAACCTGTTTACTTTCAAAGACTGTGGCTCAGAATATTGACATGAAGGGATGATATTGGTAGTGATTTGTTTGTTTGTTCAGATCTATATTGCCGCCCACTCACCGAGGCAACTCAGGGCGGCTTACAGTCAAAACATCAACAGTACAGTAAAAATAATAAAATACCCCACAAAACGACAAAAGCAGAACACAGACTAACTCCCCTCTGGCCGTTATTGTGGGCCCAGAGGAGGGGGCGATGTTAGCTGCCTGCCAGGCCATGGAATCTTCTCCCTCAGGCCATTGTTGTGGGCCCAGAGGAGGAGGCAAGGTTCTCAGCTGCCTGCCATGCCATGGAATCTTCTTCCTCAGACCGTTGTTGTGGGCCCAGAGGAGGGGGCGAGGTCCTCAGCTGCTTACCAGGCCATGGAATCTTCTCCATGATGAAAAGAAGAATCCTTTGGTCTAATAAATAGTAAAATATAATCAATGTTTTCTCTTTCTACTACATGGTTGAGGAAGGAAATCCACGGAACATATGCCTCATAAAATGAAGGATCAGCTACAAGTCAGAGAAGTCAAAATTTACTTCAGAGTGAAAAAGGTTAAAGCACCTTAAAAAGTTGGGAAGAGAAGAAACCTGTTGATTGGCTAATTTAGAACTAGCAAACAAGCAAATTACTTTTCTTAGAGAACTTCTTTTTCTTCTTCTAAGAGGATCATATGACCAATTGTGTTAGTAATTTACTACATGCAGGGATGATACATTTTAATACTGCCTTGCTCTTGATCATATTGCTATACTCCTTGGTATTGCACAATTTGGCAGGGTGGGGTGCAGAGATACACAAGTAACATTCCAGTCCGGTGCCCAACTTCTCCCACTCTTTTCCTGTTCTCGAAGGTTACCCTGTCTGATGTGTGTGCTTAGTGTGCAAGAGCGCTTTGCGCTGATTGAAAATGTCAAGAAAGCATTTCTTCTTTGGGTTAAAAATAAATAACAACAATGCCTGCAGTAGGTTATCAGCCTTTCACTGTATACATTAGTTATTCATATGCACAGGTTATCTATGCATCTCCAGAAAAGGGGCCACCGATCTGGGGAGAATTGGCACATGCTGTTTTATATATATAGTGGTGCAATTTTAGAAATAATTATGAATGTTTAGCAAGAAATGCAGTGCATCTTGGCCTGGTGAAGAATACTGTGACCAGGCTACCGGTGCCAATCTCAATCTGTTGGTCAAGTGCCAACTGTTGATGGGGATCTTCATGGTGCTGCTGGTATCCCTTCTTTTGGTTCTTTATCCTTAAACTGGATTCGAATTATGCAGCCTTTCACACAGAGCAGAGTTGGGTAAGCCTGGAGGGTGTGAATGGCAGGCTTGACTCAGTAAGACCCATCTTGAGTCACACTACCCCTGTCCAGTTCTGATTTCACCCCATTTTTTCAACCCAGGAAGGTTCTTAAGGGTCATGTACTATACTCTTAAGGTAGCATAGGCTTCAAGGAGAGTGTACAGGCATGTGTTGGTATAGTGGGCAATAGGACTTTGTCCCATTTCCCCCTTGACTCTGGCACCCTGGGGTGCCAATAGCAATGTATGGGATATCCCCCAGCCCCCCAATAGGTGCCCCCACCACTCCCTGTCCAGTGCCTTCCCATGGTGGCCTGCACACTCCTGTGTGTGCAATTTCCCTTTTTAATGTAACAGGGCTGTAAAAAAGTGGGTAGGTGTCACACACAGAGGCTGTGTTGCCTACTCCTGAAATAGAGTGTGCCTTCAGATGCAGAGCTACCCCGTGACTAGTTTACAGATAAAGCTCAGTCCTCTGAAAGGTAGGACACCATTCTCAGAAGTATCATAAAGTTAACAACACAGAGCATCCTTTTAAAATGGGTTGAGATTGAATGATGTCTGACTACATGGGTTTTCAATGTAAAGGTAGAGGTCATCCTTGTTCAAAAGCTAGTCATATTCAATTCTAAGGTTCAGTGCTCATTTCCATTTATAGACAAAGATCCGGCACTGTCTGTGTCTCAGACGTTTCCATGGTCATTTGACAGGCATGACTAGACACCAGAGTGAAGGGAATGCTGTTTACCTTCCCACCAAAGTGGTACCTATTTTTCCACTTTCAATTTCTTGCTTTTGAACTGCTAGGTTGGAACATTATTTGAAACACTGCCTTCAGCATTCACTTAGCACATAGCAGTGAGTTAGGTCATAGCAATTTTGATGAATGATCTGAAGCAAAGAAGAAGAATGCCATCTGCCCAGCAGAACCTGGAAAAATTACTTTTTGAGACTACAGTTCCAGTGGCTATGCTGATTAGGGAATGCCAGGACTAGTACTTCAAAAAAGAAAAGAAAAGTAACATTTCCAAACCATGTCTCTGCTCCTCCCCAAGAAATAGTCAGTTCTTCTCACATGTTTTCTAAATGCTTTTAATTCAGCATTGTTTTAATATTATAATTAGTCTGTGTTTTAGTGTTTTATATATGACCTTGAGTCCCTCCCAGCTGAACATCATTACCCTTGTTTTACATTGTTTCAACCTTAGTCTTTAAAGTGCTTCAAATGATTGTTTTCACTTTCTGATAGTGATTCAGTCATGCATGAAATAGAGATTTTTTCATAGCCCCACTTGAAGCACCTGGTCTTTGCACAGCAGATTTGTGACGAGATGTTGGGACGTTGCTTTTCTTCAAGATATTCCGTGACCTTCTGGTCCAAACATCTACCTTTATCGTCCCATTAAGGACTCTAGACATGTTCCTACATTCTAAACAATTAGTAATGTCATCTTCACCTATAAGTAACTTAAATTAAATGTGGCTTTACAGACTAGGTTTGAAGCAAAAATGCTGGTTGATCAGATGCCAAGAGCAAAAGAACCAGTGAACCTGTGTTTTTGCACTGCTGCTTCATAAATGGGACCCTAGTCAATAGCATTGATCAAGTTTTTGACAGAAACCAATCTTACAGAGCAGAAACATACTGTACTCTGAAGCAATGGATTGCTGATGAAGACTGATATAATTCTTAGTTGTTTATTTAGGCAATCAATATATATTTGAATAATTAGCATCCAATATTGATGTGAGCAAATAAGTAGCCAGAGGATGATAATAATTGACTATGAGGCTATAGGCAACAGGTGGCTGAAGCATAGGAGTATGCCAAGAGGAATATTTCTAAAAGGTGAACTCCCACCTGCCTTTTTTGATGACTTGGAACATTACTGATTTAGTCAAGGCCTTGGCTATGTCAGGACAATCGTGTTAGTTGATTTTGGAGACTGTAATGGAGTATACAAGGGGCCATGGTGGCTTAGTAGTTAAGATGCTGAGCTTGATGACTGGAAGATTAGCAGGTTAGCAGTTCAAGACCTGAGTGCTGATTGATGGAGTGAGCACCCATTGTCTGTCCCAGCTCCTGCCAACCTAGCAGTTTGAAAGCAAGAAATTGCAAATAGATAAATAGGTACTGCTTTGGATGGAAAGATAACAGCGTTCTGTGCACTCCACAGAAACATCTGCAGATGCAGACAGCGCTGGGTCTTTGGCTGTAAACAGATGAGCACTGACCTCAAGAGTCAGAAATGACTGAGCAAGGGACCAGGGCAGACTACCTTTATCCAATGGAGTTTACACAAGGGGAGACATCCAAATATATACTGTGGGTTGGAATAGATTCTTGCTTAGATCACAATGAATCTCCCATTGGAAACTGGATAATAATTAATACTGTACTAGTAATGACATCTTTCCATGAGGTCTGTGCTTCTATCCTTAAAGAAACAACAGAATTAACTTTAATTTGCTGGAGGCAGGAGTGTCAGGCTCCCTACATCCCCATCTTTGCCAGGCTCGTCAGCAGCATCTGATATACCCGAAACATCCTGATTGTGAATCTGTGATTGATGTACTTGGCCTAGAACTTCCCTCCTCCCCATTCAGGAAACAGGAGGGCTGGGGAGATAGCACTCAGTTTTCTTTCACAGTCCCTGTTTCCTAACTCTAATCACCTTCTGCTGTGGGAAAAGAGATGAGATGCGGCCTTAAAAACAGATCATTGTCTGCCTGCTAGATTAATGCACAGAAAGCAGTATTGTCTCTTGAATGGATAAACCTTCCTGCCGTCACTCAAAACCTATATTCAACGCTACTTCATTTCTAAGAGGCTTATCTTCTTTGAATAGGCTCTTGCAGCTCAAGTAAGAGGCGATGTAATGAAGCGTGTTTTTTTTCTTAAGTGAGAAACCTGCTGCAAAGAAGGGGTGAAGATTGTGCAGCTGTTTGAAAGCGCCTTTGCAGACTCTCAAAATACTTGTTATTTATCTGGTCTTGCGTGACATCAAATGAGAGAAGATCAAGTTCAAAATCTGCCAGCGCGGCTTTTGAAGGGGCTTCTTCATCTGTTAATTAAATAATGCTTATTAACACACAGCTTAATATGGCCTGGCCTCTTCTTGTAGGCTGGGTTAAGAGAGGAAAATAACGTTGTATTTGGTTCACTTGGTTTCAGTTATTAATAATTAGCTTTCACAGATTTCAGTGGTTTAGTACTGAATTGCAGGCTTATTACTGTTGAGGCTTTCACACAGGGCTTGATGAATGAATAAACTAGGCAGGTGTTAGAATGGCCAGCCACAGAGTATGGGATGGCATGCTGAAACTTAAAATAATAATCTTTTACTGTATACATTAAGAATTCATTTAGTTCTTTGTCACAAAACTTTCCTTTATTAACCATGTATAGGCACAAGTCAGTTCTTCCCCTATGCCCTCCATACTTTTACTTTCCTATGATAGCTTTCTATACCTCAGCCTTGTGGCATATTAAAGACAAAGACTAGCAAATATATTGTGCCATAAGGTAGGTCATCCAATTGGTCAGGACTCAGAATTCATGAATACTTATGCCATGTTAAATTGGGTTAGCCTTTAAAATTCTATGGGACTCTTTTTTTTTGGCGGGGGGTATATTTAAGGTTAATGTTGGTGACATTCAGATTCATATCCATCATGTTGGTGACATTCAGATTCATATCCATCATGATTCACAGAATCCACGTGAATATTAGTGAAAATAACAAAAGCAAATGTATAGAAGATTAAGAAACAACTTTAAGATTAGACTTCAGACGACTCAAACAAGGAATTTTATAGGAACTTTATGAAACTTCTGTAACACACTTGTCAGTCATTTGCATGAGCCATATCTGTCCTAGAGACACTTAACAGGAATGGTCTTTGTATCCTGCAGGTGCAAGAAGTTAAGGGCTTTGAAATTGGCTTGGTGTCTGCAACTTTTCTTCACAGTCTTGATCTTGTGCTACTTGTGGTGCCTCATTACAGGAATCATTTTAAATGGCTTCTGAGAATGACAGTTTCCAGCATTTTGGAAAGCCACCTATCCACAGTTTTTTCAATGTTGCTTCAACCTAGCACAAGATGTTTTTACTCTTGATGCAGGGAAACATCAAGCATACATTTTAAAGTCGGGGGAAGAGCAGAGAATAAAGTTACATTGAGAAGACCTGGATAAAAAAATCTGTTTCACCAAGCATGGTCACACAGTTCATAACATTGTACAGTCAAACCTCGCATAAAGAGTGTCTTGCTTAAAGAGTAACTCGCTTAATGAGCAACATTTTCTCTGAATGTTCGCTTAACTTAACAAATAAAACCAACCAAAAACTCGCTTAACAAATAAATCAGGATTCGCAGTCCCACCCCCCTGCCAGAAATCACAACTGGTCACTTACAATGGTGTTTCACTTAAAGAGCAAACTCATTTAAAGAGCAATCCTGTGGATCTCATTATGCTCTTTAAGTGAGGTACCACTGTATAAAAGATTTAGCAATTGCCAGGAGATTTAATCTGAGTGATCTTCTGTGGTGTGTTCCCTTCAAAGCTTTCAGCATTGTAATTCATGTTGTTAATGATAAGTGAGAATTTTTTCAAGAACAAAGAACTACCTGGTTGGGGGTGACCCAGGACAATTTGCTGTCTCAGATTTCAAAACAGTATGGCCAGAATGGTAGTTGAGGATGGTATCCTTCCTTTCTCAGTGATGATTAAGGGCATAGTCCAGGGGTACTCAAAATATTGCCCCTTGGGCAGGGTACAGCCCCCAACACAATTCATCCAGCCCACGCCACCTTTGCTGCTCCTGGAAGTGGAAGTAAAATGTGCCCATATGGGCAGATTTTACTTCTGCTTCCAAGAGCGGCAAAGGCGGTGTGGGCCAGATAAATTGTTGTCAGGGGCCGTATACGGCCCATGGGCTGTAGTTTGGGCATCCCTGCTTTAAAAATCTATCTCATCCTGTTGCAAAACAGATTGCAAGGCATGTTTTACTTCCACTTCTGGTGAGAGGAACCACACAACTGGCCCACTGAACCTTGTGACCGGCCTACGGCCCAAATAGTTTGGGCACCCCTGGCATAGTCCTTTTTAATTTTGCTTCCTCCAGTAACACACCTCCACTTTTCACCCTTTAACATTTACAGAGTTTGGAAAAGTTATTTGTTTGGATGACAATTCCCCCAGTCAGCATGGCCATTTGTGACAAGAGATCTGGCAACTTTCAGGAAGGCACAGCTGGGGTTTCCTACACTCCATTCCACATGTACTACTAATGCTGGAATGTGGAGAACTAGAAGCAATAAAAACAAAGTGCATTGGAATAGGATGAAGGACTAGTCCTTGTATCAGTTGGTCAGGCAGGAGGAGATGGCTCTGAAAGGCTTTTATTTCAAGTAGCTATGGAAAGTGCTCTCCAGACCAGAGTGTTTGAGAAGCTGGAGTCTTCAAGAAGCAGAACATAAATAACCAAACAAGGCCAAACAAAAGGTTCCTCATTCAATCCCAAACATCTTCAGGTCTGGAACCTTGCAGAGCTGTTGCCAGTCAGAATAGACAGTATTGAATTAGATGGGCCAATGACCTGTCTTCCTCAGTTTCTAAAAAGGACAGACACTTAGTTATCTTTTACAAACTGAGATGGAACAGCAAAGGATGGTGCCCAGATGAAGGTACACAGAGTACCTTAAGCCAGCCATGTTATTTCAATACAATGAAGCAGAACATTCCCATAGTCATTTCTCCCCACTCTGGTAGCAAAACCAAGATAACTATTTGCTGCTTTTCACCAAATTTGCTTCATGGGGCAAATGCTTCAATCTAAATAAGGGTAGGCTGTCCCTTGGCCAGGCCAATCCAACCTATATGCTGCCAGGCAAGTACTGTATTGTATAGGATAGTTATGTTGGTTAGTTAGCGAGGCTTTTAAAATTAGACCTTCTTGCTCCTGATACAAGGACCCAATAAAGCTTATAAACTGGTTAAAAACAGATGTGACTTAACATACAAACAATTTTTATTCAACATTGGCTGCACTGATTGACAACACAATTAGTCAGAAGGTCATATTAAAACAACTGCTTAGTTAAAACATTTTAAAACAAATTTAAAAATACATTGTAAAAAATCAAAATAGGAAAAAATACAACTTCCCCACTAGTAACCTCTTCCTAATTGTTTTAATATTAAATTCTGAAACGTGAAGAAAACAATTTCTGAGTATTAAGTCAGAATTGACTTGACAGCATGCAATTATTATATTTTTTTGCTTTTTGCAAACTATTATAATAATTTTAAATTTCTGTTTTGAGAGAAAGGCGGGACATTAAACCATTCACAATCATATATCAAATAATGTTATGCTGGAAAGTGCATTTGATGTCTATATGGGAAACCTCTCATTCCCAGATAGTATAAGCTGTAGGGGACCCACATTGGTAGCATTCACTGAGATTTGGGAGCAAAATCCTGAAGGCAAGGAATAGTTCCTTTCAGTATCACAGAGGCAGAGCAGAGAAAGGTTGAAACGATGGCAAACATAACACATGCATAATATCTTTGTGCTGAGCCAGTGAGCCCAGGTATCAGTTGGGAATAAATGGAGAAACATCCTTAGGCTTTAAAGGAACTTCACACAACAAAAATCTAAAATCTTCCAAAGCCCTATTCACCTTGAAATTTACCTCCCTGCCTGTATTGTTGAAGAAACTGCAGTTAGGATCTTGAGATGTGGCAATCTTAGGGTACGTCTTGACTAGCAAAAAGTCCTACCTTTGCAGCAGTTTTTCAAGGTTCAGAATCAATTCAAATACTGAGAAATACATGACTTACAACTGAGGCAAATCAGGAAAATGCATTAAGGTGCTGGCTGGAGAGTTAAAAACCAAAACAAAACAATTTTTGAGCAAAATTTCTCACTGGAACCTTAATTCTTTTAATAGCCAAGACACAGCATCTATCAGCTATTCATTCATTGGGAAAGGTGGAGGGCAAAAGAAAAAGGGGGCGGCCCAAAATGAGATGGCTAGATGGTATTGTAGATGCAATAGGCACAGAACTGAGCGAGTTGAGGAGGGCGGTGGAGAACAGAAGTGCCTGGCAGACAGTGGTCCATGGGGTCGCAAAGGATCGGAATCGACTGTGCGACTGAACAACGACAACAAACAATTAGGCAAGGAACCATGGCCAACGGAAGGGTATCATCTTTTTGTGTTTTCAAGCATGTTAATTCTAAATCTCAGAGATCCTGCATTCCCATGTCCAGCCTTGTATGGTCCCTCGATGAGCAGGAAAGAAGACAAGGAAGGTGGGTGCAAACAAACATGAAAGCACTGAGTAAAATCAACCCAACAGCCATATGAGGTAGGTCAGACTGGAAGACTGTGGTTCATTCAGAGTGACTTTAAGCATTTCATGGCCAGTGGGAATTTGAACTCCATTTTTCACAGTCTTGTTCTGTACACTAACCACTGTATAAACATTGAATTATAACAATGGATGATAGGACATAATGTGTGAAGGTGAGCCATTGGTCTCTTAATATGCAGTGGACACAGCCAGGTAGCTGGATAACAGCAATTGCTGTTTACCCACTGTTGTCCTTTGAAACATGTTGTTGTTGTTGTTGTTGTTGTTGTTGTTGTTGTTGTTGTTGTTGTTGTTGAGTCACATAGTCAAGTCCAGCCCTTTGTGACCCCCTGGACCACTGCACACCAGGTACCCCATCCTCCACCATCCTCCTCAACCCACCCAGTTCTGTGTCCATTGTGTGAACAATACCATCTAGCCATCTCATTCTCTGCTGCCCCCTTCTTCTTTTCCCTCCACCTTTCCCAGCATCAAGGCTTTCTCAAATGAATCCTCTCTTCTCATCTGATATCCAAAGTACTTTAGCTTTATCTTCAATATTTGACCTTCCGAGGAGCAGTCGGGGTTGATTTCTTTTAAGATCGACCTATTCCTTCTCCTTGCTGTCCAGAGTACTCTCAAAATTCTCCTCCAACACCACATTTCAAAAGTGTCTATTCTTCTGTGTTCAGCTTTCTTTATTGTCCAGCTCTCACAACCATACATTACTACTGGGAATATCATTGCTTTGGCTATGCGGACTTTTGTTTGCAAGGTGATGTCTCTACTTTTAAATATGTTCCCAAGGTTTCTCATAACTTGTCTCCCAAGAATTAGTCACCTTTTTATTTCATGACTGCAATCACCATCTGCAGTGATCTTGGATCCTAAGAATATTAAGTCTATCACTGCTTCTACTTCATCCCCATCTATTTTCCAGGGACTGATAGGGCCTGTTGCCATTATCTTGGTTTTCTTGATGTTGAATCTCAAGTCAGCTTTTGCACTCTCTTCTTTCAACCTAAGCAAGAGCTTCTTTAAATCTTCTTCATTTTCTGCCATTAAGGTAGTATCATCTGCATATCTCAAATTGTTGATGTTTCTCCCAGCAATTTTAATTCCAATTTGTGATTCATCCAGACCTGCATTTCACATTATGTGCTGTGTATATTATTTAAATAAGCAGGGTGTATAGACCAACCTAGCAGTTCGAAAGCAAGACATTGCAAGTAGATAAATAGGGACCACTTTGGTGGGAAGGTAACAGTGTTCTGTGTGCTCCAGTATCTAGCCATGCCTCCCACATGACCACGGAAATGTCTGCAGAAGCGGACAGTGCTGGTTCTTTGACTATGAAACAGAGATGAGCACTGAACCATAGAGTGGGATATGACTGGCTTTCGAGCAAGGGAAACTTTTACCTTTACTAGAGACCAACATGTAGAGACCAGCATATCTCAGTCATATTCTATGTATTTATCAAGGCTAACACTGTTGGAGTCACATTGGTATATAGAGTAGAAACAATTGGTGCCCATTGCACCTAGTAGGGTGAGTGGGTCAGTGGAGAATGAAGCTAAAGTCAAAAAGCACACATTCTGTTGATTCTGTTTGTGTCCACTTCCTCCTCTCTTGCAATATAATAATAATTTCATGTCAGAAATTATTCTGGGTTGAAAGGATTTTTGCTGCAGAAACTTCACTCAGAGGATGCCCAAATGAGGCTCCTTTCCCCACCAAAGTGGTCCCTATTTATCTACTTGCCATTTCTTCCTTTTGATCTTGCAGTGACACTGCAGTATAACTCCTGAAGACATGGTATCTTTAGGAAATGAAGAAAAGTATTTCATGTTGCTTCAATAGGTTTCCCTATGTTTATATTTGTCATTTCTTTCCTTGGAGGGAAAGATGACCTCTGTCACCCTTTTTTGCCACCTCATCCTCGAATTAACAGTGGATTGGTCAGCAGTGGTAAATCTAGGAGGGCATATGTTCCTGACATGACCATTCCTACAGCCACAAATTGCAACAAAGAAAATCCAAAAATGCAGGAGCTAGATTGGTCCATATCAACAAATGTGGTTGTTCGTAACCCTCAAATACATTGTATAACAATAAGGATAGCTTGTTATTCTACCTGAGAAGGGGCAGTACTATATTTCATTTGCCCCTCTTGACCACTTTTCATTGCTATGAAATGAATTCCAGAGAGTTTACTGTATGGTGAAAATGACTTTTCACAGATTACTCTTTTTTCCTTCAAGTCCTCCTTAGCTGATGTCTTTGTCAGGAAAGGAGACACCTGCATCCGTGACAATAAGTCCAAATAGAGCAACATAACACTTTGGTACTTCCTCTTTGCACACAGCTGGATGGGACCCATGACACAGACACTCTGCAATGTGCGGGAAATGCCTGATGTTCCATGCAAGTGGTGTTTATGCAAGATAACAAAGGGACAATCTCTCACCCACGTACAACTCATCTATTTACACATGTCACTTGCATTGCCGGCTCTGATTAGCTTCATCACAAGGAGCAGGAAAAGACAGCGATCAGGTTTTTATGATTCATCATTTCTGCTCCCTATTACAGAGACAAAGTTGGAACTTCTGCCAATCCTTGAAGTGAATTTTTCAATACCTTAGGGATTTTGTGTGTTTTTCAGAAAAGAGTATTTCAGAATGCCTGTTTACTAGCTACCAGAAAAGTAATCCTTTCCGTCCTACCTTATTTTAACGTACTTTTTTTAAAAAAAGTATTCACTGCCAGTCTGCCCCCCCCCCCCAGTTTTTCATATCAATATAACATTTTGGATGACAGCAACAAACATTTATTATAGAAAAGTCAAATGTGCATTTTTATAAGTTAAAAAGGTTACATTCTCAGTTAGTGACCTTGATTTTTTGTAGTGTTGCGAGTAGCTATATTCTTTCCTATCCATGCTTTTGGTAAGCATTATTTCTCACCCATCAAATTACCATTTCTATCAGCTTTTCTGAAAGATTATGCTTTTTGGGTGTTCTTCTGTAGATGTCTTTCCAGTGGCTTCACTTGATGAATGTGACAAGTTTTGTGCTTTCTCCCTCCCCCTCACTGAATTGAAAAGTTTTTTTTTTATAAATACGGGCCCAATAAGTGCCCAAAGGCAGTGTTTCAATGGCTGCTAAACCTTTCAAGGTTAGGACTTAACCTCCGTTCTCCCCTAATTCAACTGCAACCTTCAGTCTGAAGCCAATCAAGAATATCAGATGATACTTAAACAATGAAGGATTTCTGATATTCAGGTACAGCCTCTCTTCAATAGGATTGCAAATTCTTTGTGTGAAGAAAGTCGGTTTTGCTCTAAAGTACTGTCACAAAAAGTGAAATTACCATTTGCTTGGACTGATGCCATTCATCATTGTCAGAATGCTAAGCACGGTAAGAGGCTCTGGCTCTCCAAATTAATGCCTTGTTTTGCATCAGCTAAATTTTCCCAAATCCTCGAGGATGGGTCATACAAAAACTCATCTTGCTGTTTTAATTTATCAATCCAGAAGGAATGTGGGGAAGGGGGCTTCATTCCATCTTTGTGCTGCCTTTTTTTTAAATTTACAGTCTAATTCAAAAAGAAAAGGAAATAAGATATGAAAATAAGTTGGGAAAATAAGATAAATCTCTCTATGAAAACCATAAGATCGAGTCAGTCCCTTTGCCAAACCTCCATAATTCATTTGCAGGTCAGCTCCAGGGATTAGCCATGACGTATTTGGAAATTCATTTATTTTTATTTTATTTTGCTGTTTCTTATGCATAAGTGTAATGTTGTCCCCAAGGCTTTTCAGGTAGCCCTCAAATCTTGACAACGTTTGCTGTCTCAGAGCTCTAAGCCAAAATTAATTTTCAAATAAACAGCATAAAAATGTATGGAGTTACATAAATTTTCATACAAAACACATTTGTTCTCCTTGCTTACATACATGCATGTATTCATGTTGTTGCTCCCACTAGAAAATCATACAGTGATATTGTAATTAAAAGCATCATGTCCATCTTGCAAGCCCAGGAACTTCTTATATACTATATATTTAAATATCATAACATATAATTGTTCTTCTGCACACTAATGGACTTTCTGAAATATACCTTGTTGTTGTTGTTATATGCATTCAATGAAGGATAACTCCATGAATGAGCAATATCCAAAATGTCCTGCCACCGCCACCATTTTCTTCTCCTCCTCCTCCTCCTCCTCCTCCTTCTCCTTCATGCCATATTTGACTCCGAATATTGACTATCATCATAATGATCAGCCATGAAGATTGTCCTGGGAACAAAACAATGTAGTGGCCTTGCATTTGCTATCTGCATTGCAGCATGACACTCATACCACTGATCCACTTTCTTGTCCTGAGGTCTATTGGCAGATATTAGAAATCGTTTTGAACTACTATTCCAAGAATCTTCCAGCCAGCATGCGTGGTATAATCAAAATAACTACAAAAGCCAAAGGAAATGTAACTAAACAGGTTAAAGAAGACTAGAGTTGTAGGTCCTGATCAGCGAATATCAGACAATCCTGGCTTTTGCAGTTCGATTGTAGTAAGTTTTGAATTCAGTGTTAAAGACATTTATAATGGAGGGAACAAATAATTCCCACCAAACCTTTAGGATTGTTGTCATTTGTGCTTATGGTCCAGAAGGAAATGGAATGGTCAAAGAGTGAGGGCTGATAAAAGGAGGTACTGTACTTCACATGTCACACATTTAAGCAGAGAAATTTACTACCCCAAGAGGTAATGATGGCACTATTTAGATAGTATTAAGAGGAGATTAGACAGATTCACAAGAATGGGGCTATTAAAGACTACTTTTTCATTCACTTCCTCTCTCTCTTTTGTTCTTTGGTGAACTGGGTCAAGCTGCAGCAGAGTATTAATTTTGTATGGCGTCTATGAAGGCTCCATTTTAATTGTTTTCTTTTGTTCAAAACTAGTAATATTTCTTTCAAATATTTTGTAATCTGTGTTCTGCGCCTGATGCAGGACACAATACATATCTCATTAAAATAGTTTTGAAAATGGTTGCCTATCAAACCTGGCAAACAGTGTAAATGTGTTTCAGACTGTATGTTTTGCAATTCATTTTCTCCATCTTGTTCTTGATTTTATACATTGTTTATAACAGTGCCCTCCCTAAGGGTTAAAAATCTTCCAACAAACCTAAACATGTTTTAGTGCTTCTCTTGTGAGCCTTATTTGGATCAACAATGCATGCTGTTTGAGTAGGCTTGCCATAATTTTTTCTGCCAAACCGGGACATAATTTTTTCTACCAAACTGCCCCCCTTTAGGCTCACTGCCCCCCCCGGTGCCTGTCGCTATTCCGCTCAGTCTGCCCTTGTTCCTCCCTGCCCGCTTTCTCTCGCAGCGTGCCCCACCCATCCCACAGTTCTGCTGCAGCTGCAGAGAGCCAAACACCGGGTTGCTCATGTTTTTGAGAAAGAGGATTGGTGCCTTGTAAAATTTTTTCATTGTGTCCTGTCTTTGAAATCCGCAGCATTAGGGAACAGACATGGGCATTTCTTGCTCCCTCCATGAATCAAGACCACTTCTTCAAGCCTACTTTTTGCTTCCTGATATACTCATCGTTTACCATTCCTTTCATCTGGGGTGAGAAGGGCTGGGACTTGCTTAAGGCCACAAAGGGACAGTGGCTTCTCTTGCAAGGCATAGTGGGGAATTAAACTTCCAAACAGAGAACCTAACCCACTGTCTAGCCTTGGTTCCATTAGGAGCATAAATAACTATGGTGTAACTCAAACTTTGGGCCATTGTGGCTTAGTGGTTAAGATGCTAAGCATCGGCAGGTCAGCAGATTGAGATCTGAGAGCTGCCCAATGAAGTGAGCGCCTATTATCTCTTCCAGCTCCTGTCAACCTAGCAGTCCAAAAGCAAGAAATGGCAAGTAGATAAATAGGTATCACTTTGGTGGAAAAGTTAACAGCATTCTGTGTGCTCCAGTGTCTAGTCATGACTTCTACATGACTACAGAAACATCTGCAGATGCAAAGAGCACTGGCTCTTTGGTTGTAAATGGAGATGAACACTGCCCCCTAGAGTCGGACATCACTGGCTATCGAGCAAAGGAAACCTTTACCTTTACCTTTACCTTTAACTTAAACATAAACTATTAGAGTGAAAATTTCTACTATTGTCTTTGGGCTGGATAATACACTAGTACAAGGAGTAGTGGAAGCAATTATGCAAGAGGTTCCACAACAGAAATTTGTTGGATACATTATTTACACTATTTGAAAATCAGTGACCAATAGTGCAATAGCTCTTATGATTGCAAAGACACCACTGGATATAAACCTACATCAGTTTCATCTCTGGTACAATCACATCTTCACATTGTGTTTCTAGAAAATGAAGGGGCTTTGAATCTGGTAGCTCAGGATGTCCACTTTCCATAGTCTCGTCATCAGAACACAAAGAAAGAGAAGTGGGGATGGAATAAAGATTAGCAGTCAAGCTTTCCATGACTAATAAAAGGTGGATTTACCTTTACTTCTCGATAGGGTGAGGAAAACTTTATATGTGTCCAAATATAAAGAGAGAAATCTATAGTTTCTTTTAGCATTTTGATGCCTTCATAGGAATCAGAATATTGCTCTGTGGGTTAATATAAGAATTGGGAGGGGGAGTTTAAACTAACTCGCACGCATGCATGCATGCACACACGGACACAGACACAGACACACACATATATATACAGACACATTTTTTGGCCAAAGTTCACATTGGAAATGTTAATTTTCAGTCAATATATACAGATCGGTGGGGAAACTGCAACATTTTTGAAAAAGCTGTACAGAATGAAGAGTGAAATTCTAAATGGTGAAAGTTCCTAAAAGTGTATGGTAGAACTGCAGTATAGTACTTGCTTTTTTTATTTTCATTCCCCGCTGTCATAATTCTGTTTGCCCTTTTTCATTGCTGTCTGTCTCTTACAAACTGTTCCACAACTCAGTTAACCTGAAGTAATTGGATTTAGGATGATTTTGTCCCATTAAATCAGTGGCACAAAATCAGCTTAATACCAAGTCTTTTGGCTTTAAAGAAGGTTGTTCAGAGACTTGCTGGATGATGAATTTTAAAAGCCCAGAGCAGTGAACAAGATAAAGATTGTAAAAAATACATGGCACATTAAAAGTACTAGAAGCAGTACTCATAATAACCCGATTGTAGCTAAATGAAAGCAATGTGTCCTTTCAAAATAGTTTCATTCCACAAGGGGGCTTCAAGTTCACATTCAGTGTTTTGATAAATTTCATTCATAAATGCTAAACCCTGTATACATGAAAGACAGAGAGCAGAGGACATTGAGCCCCATTCAGGGTGTACGTCTTTTACCAGAGTGAAATAAAATGGGATATTTGAAAGAACCAAGATAAAACCATTCTTGTTCCTAAAGCAGATCAATTTAGGGTTACCTCAGACATCCAAATAAAAACTAATGTCCATATAATGTTTCACACATATGCTATTTCCCCCAAGAAATCATGATTCGGAAAGGGGAGAGTGACTGTAGTTCTCCAGTGTGATATCAATAGTGTACATCTTCTCTTATGTTTGTTCAAGAGGCCTGTGAGTTGGCTTCATAACTACTACAATCAGCTTATTTCCAGTCCCCACAATATAGAAACCAAAGCTATCAATCTTGGATCAGTTCTGGAAGGCTCAGCCCCAGACATGAATGAACTTTGGGTGAAGTTCAGAAGTAACCAATTTCAAACTTCTTGTTCTGCCATAACTGAATCAGAATATTGACGATCCTCGTAGTGATCAGCCATGAAGACTGTCCTGAAAATATAATGCAGTGACCTTTCATCTGCCTTCCACATCGCAGCATAACACCCATACCACTGATCCAGTTCTCTGAGTCACTTTCTGGTCCTGGGCCCTTTTGTCCTCCATTAAGATGGATTCAAGTGGAATTTATTACACTTGGGGGCCATCACTCTTCCCTGCAGACTTTGCCACCCAAGCCATTAGTCCTCAAGGTTGTCAGGTTAGTTACTGTATATACTCAACTATAAGTCCCCCGAATATAAATTGAGATACACTAACACCCCATATAACGTTATGACTTGGTTCCACAAGTCATGACGTTATCCGGTTTTTAACGTTGTGCGATACATGCATCCAACGCTTTAAAAAAAGCCTTGACTTCAAGGACAAACTGAGCAGGCAGTGGGGTGCGTTTAAAGCTACCCCCACCACTCTGACTGCAGTAGGGGGAAAAGTGCCTCCCCCCACGCTACTTTAGCCTTCCCTCTGCTTATTTTCTCTCCCGACAAACAGCTGATCAGAGGCTTTTTTTTAAAACTAGGGAAGGGGGGAAGAGAGATATGTTGTTTCTATAGAGAAGTAAAGGAGGCCAAAGCTGCTCTCCCTGTCACTTTGCTCCTTCCCCACCCCCACCCCCACCAGCTTGGGGACTCCCCACAGCCACCCCACTGCCTGCTCGGACACAGAGAATACACCCCCCAACTCTGCTTACCTAACTTCATGAGAAAAAAAGGAAGGGGGAAAATACAGCGATGTGATTGGATCTCTATGTCAGCTGACATAGAGATCCAACCACATGAAGGGGGGGAAAATACAGCGATGTGATTGGATCTCTATATCAGCTGACATAGAGATCCAATCACATCGCTGTATTTTCCCCCTTCCTTGTTTCCCTAGTTTTTAAAAAAGCCTCTGATCAGCTGTTAGTCGGGAGAGAAAATAAGCAGAGGGAGGGTAAGCAAAGTTGGGGGGTGTATTCTCTGTGTCCGAGCAGGCAGTGGGGTGGCTGTGGGGAGTCCCCAAGCTGGTGGGGGCGGGGGCGGGGAAGGAGCAAAGTGACAGGGAGAGCAGCTTTGGCTTCCTTTACTTCTCTATAGAAACAACAACATTTCTCTCCCCCCCTTCCCTAGTTTTAAAAAAAAGCCTCCGATCAGCTGTTAGTCGGGAGAGAAAATAAGCAGAGGGAAGCCTAGGGGGAAAGGCAGGCAGGCGCTGGGGGGGGAGGGGTTGGGTAGATGTTCTACCCAATCCAACTCCCCCCCCCATACGCTTGTTCCGGATAACGTGAAAAATCGCTTATTCATCGCGTTATTCAGTACAAGATTTTTCTGGAAATCTTATAACGTTATGCGGTTTTCACGCTATTCGGTACTCGCGTTACACGGGGTATTACTGTACCTAATTTGGACCTCTAAAACTAGGAAAATAGATTGACCCCAGTACAAGTCGGGGGTGGAAAATGCAGCAGCTGCTAGTGAGTTTCAATAATTAAAATACATGAAAATATGGTAAAATTATTTAATTTAGACATTTGTATTGGTATGTTTTTGAGTTTTTACAGTTGTGTTAGTGCTTTTTTAAAATGTATGTTTGAATTTGCACCACCTCATTTTGGGACCCTCGGGGTCATTGACCCAAGTATAAGTCAAGTCCCCTTTTGGGTCCTTATTTTGGGAGCTAAAAAAAATAGATTTATACTCGAGTATACACAGAAACTGCCACTTGACACTCGCCACTGAGTCGCTACAGTATGGTTTACTGTATTACCATAGCAGGATTACCTGGCCAGACACGAATTCCAAACTAGAATGCAAGAATAAAGCATTGAGACCCCATGATTTCACATCACATTCTCAACTCTCTCTGCTGAATAACTGCACCCCTTATATTTGCCTCTTTCCTCCACCTCTTGGAGCATAATTGGGCCTTTAACCTCTTTGCAATTTCCCCCTCTGCCTTTCAACTTGGCAAATGCCCCATTCCCAAATCTCCTTTAATCATTATAATTATGTGCTCACAAATTAACTGACTTGTGGCAACTCTTTCCAGAGTTTTCTAGGCATAACGTACTGAGAAGTAGTGCATCATTCACTTCTTCTGAAGACACCCTAGGACCATGTAGTTTGTTCACTAGTTCTTCTCCTAGAAGTCACAGTGGGGAATCAAACTCCTAATCCAGGTGTTTAATCTCAAAGAACTATTATGGCAGGCTATACCTCCCCTACTAGATCCATAACTCTGCATGTTAGGTTTCTGCATAACTTCCTGGAATCTATGGAGAGCTTGGGAAGTTAATAATTTGTTTCACAATGTATTGAGAGTGTCCCTCTCAATTAACTCATTACAATTAACAGGAGTGTGAGTGCATGTTGTTATTTTACTCATTAAAAAACCACCAAAAGCAATGATAGACATTTGCACACAAAACGAATTCCAAATTCCATACCGAAAGATACGTTTATCAGCTAGCCAAAAAGGCACAGTTTTGCCTTCTCATGATGTGACGAGGTGTGAAAAGAAAAAAATAATAATGTGAGAATACTGTACTACTTCTGCATCAGGCTAGATAAGGAGACCAAGGCAGTGGAAGAGATGGGGTGGGTTGAAATCTTAATTCTTTGTTGTCTTCTGCACTTTGTTTCTTTTTTTCCCCTACCCTTAAGGCTGACTTTGAGTCAAGGCTCTCTTGTTTTGAATATTAGGGCTTAATCCAGTTGTTAGTCCCAAACAAACTATACATATTGAATTTACAGGAATTTGACAAATCAACACTTATGGAAATTCCAATGATTCAGTACATCTATAGCAGGGACTAGGCTTAGGTGTCATTTACCAGAGTTCTGAACAATAATAAAAAAAGTTCCTCTAAGCTTATGCAGTGTGTTCTTATTATGTGCCATCATATTGTTTCTGACCTATGTTGAATCTATGAATGAGAGTCCACTAAAATGTCGTGTCCTCAACTCATCTCTTGCCAACTCAAGTCTGGCTTCCTTTAGACCAGTGTTTCCCAACTTTTGGTTTTTGGACTTCAATTCCCAGAAGCCTAAGTCAATTCCCCATAGCACTGATCAGCCAATTACTGACTTAGGCTTCTGGGAATTGAAGTTCTCCTGTAGGGCCTGGTCTTCACATTGGGAACCACTGAGTCTCTCAATCTCACATTTGGTTATCTTCTTTTCCTGTTGCATTCAGCCTTTCCCAGCATTATTGTCTTTCCCAGAAAATATTACCTTCTCATGATGTGCCCAAAGTAGGACAGCCTCAGTTTCATTATTTTTACCCCCAGAGACAGATCAAACTTGACTTGCTCTAGGACCCATCTGTCTGTTCTTTTGGCAGTCCAGGGTGCCTGCAAGTCTCTCATTTAGCATCATATTTCAAACAAATCATTTCCCACCAATCAGCTTTCTTTACTGTCTAGTTTTCAAACCCATAAATGGTGATCAGAAAGACAAGAGTGTGGATGATCTTGGTCTCCAGTGAGACATCCTTACACTTGATGATTGTATCTATTTCCTTTGTTCTTGGACTTCTGAGTCTTGGTCTTCTGCTTTCATGGCTATAATCTCCATTAGGATTGCTGATTGAGAAAAACAGCAATAAATATATAAGAAAGGTGGATGAATGAGTACTACATTAATTCAATTAGTTTAATTAGTGTAATTGCATTGCTTTTTATAAATGCATACTGCCATGTAAGCGTTGTTATTATAATTTTTAATTGTTCTAAGTGTTAGCTTTAATTAAGCAGACTTGGAGAGAATTTATTTGATTCATAAATGCATTATGCAAAATGAATATCATCTAGTGGTAGTAGAATGCCCACCACATGATATAAAGATTGGGAAGAGCTGGCCTGTAACCTTTGTGCATCCCATGTTGAACTCTGTGGACAATAAAAATTCTTCTGACACTTTATTGTATCTATTTAACTGCTGTTCATTTTTATTGTAGATTGCAGTGCATTTTAACAAATAGATGAACAAAGAATACAGTAGAACAAAGAACAAAAAAATAAGCATTCAAAATGGCTGCTGTTCAATGGCATTGTCCCCATTTTGTACCAAAATCACAGACACAAACTCTAATAAAGAGACCATGCCCTTCTAAGGTGCCACAGTGATCATCAGTGCCACAACTGTTTTGAAATCAGCTCCCCCCCCTTTAATGGGCAATCCAATGCAAAGATATGCCAGTTACAACAGAAGCTTTTTGCGTTGGCATAATTGCCCTTGTGCTCATAGAATCCCTTTGGCTTGACTGACTTCAGCTCTTTCAGCAGAACTGGATACATCAACCCAAATACTATGTTGGCTGAGATGAGCCAGTAGAAGAGGGCAAAAAGGGAAGTTGTGGAGAAAAGCTGAGTTACAACAGATCCAAAATATTCTCAGCCCAGATGCATAGCCAATAGATCAGCAGAAATTTAGATCAGAGTTAAGATAATCCCAGGGACTTTCTGACATCACTAAGCAAGAAGGGCCTTGGATTAAGAACAGCCTCAACCAGTCTAGAGACAGCTCAGCCAGCTGTAAGCCATCTTGGCTACTCAGCTCTGATATGTGGAGAAGTAAGCAAAATACATGAGACAAGTTGGATATACCAGTGACGATCAAGGAATAAGACATACGTATTTAAAAAAGTTAAAACATTGGACTTTCTTACACTTTATGATCCATCACAGCAGCTATTTGCTAACTTACATACATGCTAGGTTATACAGGGCTCAGTAAATTGCATATACATCCTGCCTGGTGCTGCCAAAAAATTTCAAATGCCTGGGTGGCAAGTTATATTATGTGGCTGCCAGAAGAATATAAACAGGTTAGGTAGACTACAGCTACATGATCAGTGGGATTGTTCCACTTTCTGTGATAAAATAGGACCAAAGGATTGAGGTTATTTTGGCCTAGCAAATGTTTTAGGGCAGCGTTTCCAAACCTTGGGTCCCTGAATCTTCTTAGACCTCAGTTCTCAGAAGCTCAAATCAGTACAACTGCTGATCAGGGCTTCTGGGAATTGAGGTCTAAGAACATATGGGGACTCAAGGTTGGGGAACACTGCTTTAAGGGAATAAGACAAAGGCATTTCAATTAGTCAAGAGTTTTTAAACAAATAATAACACACACAAACACAAATCCACCTAAAATATAATGGTTCTAATGCACTTCAAGATTAGTCTCAAAAACTTTAGCTGAGCGGTAACGAATCAAGGCTTATTTCAGTGAGAGATGTTAGCCAATACTCCATTTCTGTACCCAGTTATGGCCCACAAATGGGGCTTAAAAGGGGTCAGATGCATTTTCCAAGTTTCTTGATTTGTATGGAAGAACATGTTCTGTCATCTCTGTAAAAGGAAAAGCCCTTTGAAATAAACTGGTGCTTTTCAATGATGTCAAACAGCATCTCCCACTCTTGTTAAAAATCAAGGTGAAAGTGGAGGTGGGGGGAAGCAGGGGGGAATTATCTTTCGGAAACAAGTTCACTAAAAAGATTTCAGTGACATTTGCTTATTTTTCTTCACCTATTCAAAAATAGATTATTCAGAATTAACAGGCTCTACCCCCCCTCACCCACCACTTTTTATCCTCCTTTTTAAAAAGATGACAGCAACTACAGAAGACACAGCAGAAACATCTATGAATCTCAGTCTCTGTCATTTGTTTATTGTCCCTGCCTAGTGCTCTTCACAGTGGAACTAATCAACTGCCTTGAATGAAGCATGGTTCGTCAACAGCATGCCTTAAAGCTCCTGAGCTATTCAGTGATGAGGAGAAATCTTTTAGGACAATTTGCTCCACATTCAAAAATTCCATTGTCAAAGGAGAAGAGGTGATTAACAGCAGGCTGAGAAGTGCAGGTTTAGAAATTGTTTTCTCTGGTTTATTCTTCCTTGCTTTCCTCCTCTCCAATCTGTAATCCCTCCCCTCTCCCAATCCTACTATTGCTTCCAACCAACACACCATAATAAGGTGACTTCAAGGAGTGGTACAGCAAGACGTTGTTTAAGTCCACCTGGCCTCATCTGATTTATTAGCTTTAATGAGGAAATCTGCTACTTTAATCATACAGGAAAAGAAAAGGTCTCACACCACTCTGACAAACCAGTGATGCATTTACATGGAAACATAGGGAAGGGTTGTGATCACAAAAATAACACCATTTACCATACCCTTTCGCTCTCCACAGTATGAAATGCCAAGCCAGTTTTCTGGACCCTTCCTGTTGTGACCATTAACTGTGGAGACTGGGCTCCCTTCCAGAGGGCACCCTGTGTGGAAACGCGGGGGGGGGGGGGGGAGAATTCATTTCCACTTGGAATATTTTGCTGCTGTGATCTTACCTTTTCTGATGTTGTGAAAGCAAGCTGCTTTTGAGAGAGAGACATCTGCTTATATGCAAGCATTTCTGTGAGACATAGACTGATGATGGGCATTTCCAGCATGATGAAGAGACCCCGGACAATTTCCCAAAGAATATTGCTATCAATGGCAGACAGTGAATTCATGGGTGGGCCTCCTCAGACATTGTACTTGCTAAGACAGGATTGGAAAAATTACCTTTTAGGGTCTACTGGGTCCAGAAACCCTTGCCAACATGGCCAGTGGTAGTGATATTTCAAAATTTCCAAGCTTTTCCTACTACATCAGAGGGAAAGAACATCACAGGGATGACAGTGAAAGAAAGAGAAACATCATACACCCTTCCTTCAACTATGTTTCAGACCACATGTGAATGTCCTTGCAGAAAGCTTCTGTTAAATGCATCCCCTAAAATAATACTATATTTTTTTGTAATTTCAATGGCATCTTGACAGTTTTATGGTTTAGTGGCACATTACATGTAGAAAAGTGTAGACAAAAAGCCAGAATTTAGAAAGTTTACCTTTTCAGACTAGATCTTCCAGAATCCTCTGGATTAGCATGATCAACCTTGTTACATGGAAGGTGTGGGAGTTCTAGTTCCAAAATTTAACTTTTCCAAGCTACCCCTTTTCCTTCTAACATCTTCCTCCCAAAGGATTTTGAGCACATATAGCACCAGGGAGATGGTCTTTATATTAGTTTAGCTATTTTGAGGTCTTTTCTATTCTTTGGGATTCTACTGCTATAAAGCGTAGTAATGTAAGTTAACTAAATAGGATACTCTTGCAAGGGGCGGGGGTTGCAATTCAGTTTAACAGGGGAACATGAGTTTATCACTCTTAAGAACAGAGTTAGGCAACTTCTGAATGCCTTTACTATAGGATGGGCAAATCTTCTTCCCTGAGAACTTCAAGGGCTGTCTCACAGATCCATAGCTGTAGTAGCTTGGAAACATTCATCATACCTTCTAGGGCAGGGATTCTCAACCTATGGCCCACAGCACCATTTCATGTGGCCTCCACTGTGCCAGGAAGTGCCATGTGGTGGAGAAAGGGCAAAATGGACGTCCGGCCCCTGAAGTTGTCTGAGGGAACATGACCCAGCCTCTCACTTAAAAAGGTTGAGAACTCCTGTTCTAGGGGAATGTGAGTGATGTTTTCATCACCTTTTTGGCCCTTTGCGTTATACCTGGTAAGCTTTCTTTCAAAACTAGAAATGAAACACATGCTAGTCTGGGAATGACAAAAGTATGACAGAATTGCCCTCCATAATTCCAAAAAGATGTGACTAGGATTTGTATGTAAAAATAATGGAGAGTGTTTGAGAGTATTGGTGTGCTGAGTTAGACTGAGATGGCTCTGGGACACACTGCTCCTACTGCAAAGTTAGAAATTTACAGGTAAAGGATTTCAGGAATCAAATGAGAGAATTATTTCCAAGTCTTAGGACAGTGATGGCATACCATGGCATGCCAGCTGTTCTAGGACTTCAATTACCTGAAGCCCAAGTCAGCACTCCTGCTGATCAGGGCTTCTGGGTATTGAAGTTCAAGAATAGCTGGAGTGCCATGGTATGCCATCACTGTTTTAGGAGAACTTCTGTGTATTGGGATGGATAATTATTTAGATAGGCCAAAGGCCCATCTAATTCAAGGAACCCTTTTAGCTGTCAGGCTGTACTGCATTGGTTCCTAACTTTGAGCCCTTATATGTTCTCGGGGTTTACCTCCCGGACATCCATCTGCAACAAGGCCAAAGGTCAGTAGAATGTACTGGAAATACATCTGAAAACGCAAGTTTGGGTGTCAGAGCAGAAAAGTGTTTATCATAATAATGAATCTACCCTGGCAATTCATGGAGATGAGGAATGGTTAATTTGGAGTCAGGATGTCGGAATGATTGATAATCCTATCTTTGTAACCAGTGGAATCAATTTATGAACATCATTTCAACAAGTGTCTTATTTATTTTGAGGCTCTTCCTGTTCTCTGGGATTCTACTGCTATAAAAAATGCTCTCCTTTATATCATTTAAATTTGAGGCAAATTTCCTGAGAAGTAAAAGGCTTGGCAGAAATCACATAAATGTCTGGCACATGCATTTTATTTCAGATGGGTGTACCAAAGTCTATAATCTTAGTAATGTTAGAGTATAGACCAAGTCAATATTCATGCAAGAAACCCAATCAGAACACTGATGGCATGTCTTTTGGTTGCCCCAGGATTACTTTCTAGGCTAGGTTGGAAGCCATCAAGATAGCAGGCAAACATTTACAGGTGGTGCTTAACTTTTAAATTGAGAGGGGCCAGACAGAAGAATCCCTGGACATTTTGCAATGTGTTTTAGGAGTTCATAATCTTACTTGCACAATTAGAGAGCTGAGTTTGTCAGAATTTACATGCCAAAACCACAACCTTCATGCTCTGAAGAGAGAGGAAGGAGTAGAGGAAGAAACTCATCAGATTTTCAGATGACACTGACTCACAGGAGTAACTAATCCCTCAGATTTGCAGATGACAGTGAAATCAGAGGAATAGCTAATACCTCAGATTTGCAGATGACAGTGAAAACAGAGGAGTAGCTAATCCCGCAGAGGTCAGAACCAGGATTCGAAATGATTTTAATAGATTGAAGAACAGGGCATAAACAAAATACACATTCTAAGGATAAAGGTACAGTTAAAGGATAAAGGCTGAGAAAAACAATATGCAGAGTAAAATGGGATGACATCTGTCTTTGGTGTGGTATGTGTAAAAAGGATCTAGTAGCTTTAGTAGACCACAAGCTAAATATAATTCAACAATGTGATGTGGTGGCAAAACAAACACTAAACTGTCCAGTGCAAGAGAAGAAATAACACCACCATATTCTGCTGTGGTTAGACCTCCTACTATGTTAGGCTATTGTATCCTGTCTGAGCACCACAGCCTAAGAAAGATATGGACAAGTTGGAATATGCCAAAAGAATGGTTATCAAGATGATAAAGAATTTGGAAATCAAGTCTTAAGAAGGAATTAGGTATGTTTTGCCTGGAGAAAAATAAAAGATGATATGATAGTAGTTATCATCAAATAGTTGAAAGACTGTCAGGTGGAAGATGAAGAAAGCTTATTTTCTGTGGCTCTAAAAGCTAGAACCCAATTACATGGATTCAAGTTACAAGAGAGGAAAATTCAGCTGGACTCTTGGAAGAACATTCATAGAGCAAAAATTACCCAACAGTGGCATGGACTACAAAATGCAATGTGCTCTCTTTCATAGGGAGATATTGAATGGCCATGATCCTTTAACTAGGGATGCTATGGCTGGAGTTTCTGGTATTAGTAGGAGGTTTACTAAATGACATAACATTTCAGACTCTAAAGTTCTCTAATTTGTGATTCCTTCTTAATTGATTTAGGCTGAAATAATTTCTCAGTGAGGCAGAGGGCAGGTAGGGTGGCCACATGTCTTCTGTTATGAAGGACTGCCTTCCACCTGAAGGAGTGAAATAAATTGCCCAGCCACAATTAGCACCTAAATAGTTGATTCAGAGGGCAGATAGGTCTGCTAGTCATGTTCCTTCCCACTCAAATGAGCGATGGGTTGCAAAAGTGATCTTCAAAGCATTGCTGGACAATGTCTCCCATGCAGAGACATAATTAGGCATTTTGGCTCCTGAGCAAGTGACACCATCTCCCAACTACTCCGTCATGAGTGCAAGCCATTTGTGGGAAAGGAAGAATATGTGGCAATATCAAAAGAGAGAGAGAAAGTTTATGTTATCTCAACAAGGGAAGTGAATAGAGCAGGGGTTCCCAACTGCGGCAGGCACATTTGCATGTCAGAAAACAAACAAAAACACTGTACCTGGCTACTCCCCAGTGTCCTGGAGAACTGGTAGCAGCTTTTGGGGAGAACCACCTTCAGGGCTTACCTTTTCACTGGTTCCCCCACTGCACATGCACGCCAAGCACTTGGTGGGCATGCACGCCTGCAGTACTTGGCGCGTATGCACGGCCTCCTTGCTGTCCTCCCAAGCTGGGAGGAGGAAGAGAAGCTGCTAGGCTGAAGCTCCCTATAGCCTATTCCTCAGGGTAAGTGACTCACCTTTGGATGTGGTGTGTCTCTGTGTATTTTAATCTGTATTTAATACCTTTACCTATATTGATGTACTACCACAGTTCCTAAAAAGGCCTGGCAGTCGGCAGGCCTGGCTTGGGGTTTTTAAGCAAAGTCTTGGAGTTACCTCATCAATAAGCTACACCTGTGCTGTTCCAATTGGAGAACCCTTAAGGAGGTACAGCTGTTTTACGATTACATTAAGGCACATTATCCTAGAAAACCGGTACAATGACCACATTCATTTTGCAACATGGTGCTGCTCAGGCACTTATACTAACAGGTAAGTGATGGGTTTGTGTTTGGGGGTGGGTGGGTTGATTTGTGTTTGTTGTGTGTGTGCGTGTGTGTGTGTGTGTATTTTAATGTAATTTTTATTTTAATCATTTTTTTTACGGGTTTGTGTTGTGGGTGGGTTGGTGGGTGGGTTGTGGGGTGTATGTGTGTGCTTATTTTTATATTATTTTTATTTTTTATTTGGCCCCACCCACAACCTCATGACATCATGACGTTAGCTCCGCCCACACTGTGATGACATCACAGTGGGGTAGTAAATTTTTTTGACATCCCACCACTGCTCCTAAGCTAATGAGGTAGAATCTTTTATGTTGTGGTAAAAATGGAGGATAAAATCTTGAATAGTGATCCTTAGAGTGAGATTGAGAGTGTTACATGAATACTCTATATCAGGGGTGCCAAAACTTTTCAGGCCACGGGCTGGTCATGTGGTTCAGGGGGCCAGTCACTATGGCCCACAGGCTGGATTTGGCCCCTGATGCCAATTCATTCGGCCTGCAAAGCCCTTGTTGCTCCCAGAAGCGGAAGTAAAATGTGCCCATACGGGAGTGATGAGGGCTTTGTGGGCTGGATGAATTAGCATCGGGTGTTGGATCCAGCCCATGGGCTGTAGTTTGAGCACCCCTGCTCTATATGCTGGAAATATGTGGGCAGTATTGAAGGGTAATAATTTAAAAATTAAGATTCCTTTTTCCAGGTCTGTATTTTTTCTTTGCTAAAATGTCACAAAATGTGTACAGTATATTACTTTTCTAATCTGGCCTTAATTTATCTTTGGGCTGAACTCTGCTGCAATTAAGGTGGGTTTTGTTTTGTCTTATGATGCACTAGAACAGTGATGGCTAACCTTGGCACTCTAGGTGTTCTTGGGTTGCAATTAACAGAAACTCAAACCAGCACTCCTACTGATCAGGGCTTCTAGGAATTGAAGTTCCAAAACACTTGGAGTGCCAAGGTTTGCCATCACTGCCCTAGAACTAACAGAACTTTCACTCAAAATATGCCATGGTCTACATTCTGAGCAGTCTCTCTCTCAGCCCAGCTTGTCAGTAGGCAATTACGGGTTTATTTGGATTGGCCTGCTCTCAGCTTTCCAGCAAGGGACTCTGTTTGTAAAAACGGATCATTAATGATAACAACAGATGACATGTGTCTGAAATATTGGATGGATAAAGGAGGTTTTCTTGCACACACCCCTTTTGCTGAATGTCTGCAGTTCAGATGCATGTTTGCCAGCCTGTCACTACCTAGAGAGATCCACAGGATTATTAAGACCTCATTGTTTGAATGTTTTCACAGCAGTTGCTGCAATAAAGCAGATCCCAGGAAGCAGGGGAGGAGATTAGGCTGCTTGTTATGTTATGTTCCTTGGATTGTCTACCAAGACATCATTGCTCTGTTTATGACTGGGTCAATGTTTCCCAAATTTTTGGGTAAGATAGGTGCTTTTCTTTCAGCTTTTTATTTCTTTTTAAAAACCACCAAAACAGTATACAAAGATTTAAAGATTAAAATGAATCAAAGTACAGTTGTACTTTGCTTAAAGAGCATAATGAGTTCCGCAGGATTGCTCTTTAAGCAAGTTTGCTCTTTAAGCAAAACACCATTGTAAATGACCAATTGTGTGTGTGTGTGTGGGGGGGGGGATTGCGAACACTGATTTATTTGTTAAGCGAGTTTTTGGTTGGTTTTATTTGTTAAGCAAAGCGAACATTCTGCTCCTTAAGCGAGTTACTCTTTAAGCAAAGCGCTCTTTATGCGAGGTTTGACTGTACAGTAAAACCTCGCATAAAGAGCACCTCACTTAGAGACTAACTTGCTTAAAGAACAGAATTTTCTCTGAATGGTCACTTCGCTTAACAAATAAAACCAACCAAAAACTTGCTTAACAAATAAATCGGGATTTGCAATCCCCCCTGCCAGAAGTCACAATTGGTCACTTACAATGGTGTTTCGCTTAAAGAGCAAACTCGCTTAAAGAGCAATTCTGTGGAATGCATTATGCTCTTTAAACGAGGTACAACTGTAGATGAAAAATCACGGATGCAAAAGCAAATTGTTGTATGGTTTAACTGTGCTTCATCAAGTTTCCAAGCTATGGTGATCCTCGACAATGATTTTTAACTGTAAAGTATTCAGAAGTGTTACCATTCCTTTTTTTCTGGTGGCACTTTGGGATTGTGTAACTTGCTCAGTCTCCCAACCAGGGTGCTCCAACTCAGTGAGCTATCCAGCCAATGAATAGGATGGTTAGCCACTTTCAGTTATAGTTTAGAAAATGAAGTTCTCCTTGCTTTTGAAAAGGTAAGAAGGAGGAAGACTTGATCCTACTGATTGTTATATCTAACCAAATTGAGAAGGAAATTCAAACATAATTAGGGCCACAGGAAGAGACTTGCCCTCTAACATCAAGGTGATATGGAATATGAAGAAGAGTCTCACTTGTTGATCTTAACTATCTGGAAGGGCTTATATGGGAAAACATGTTGCTGAGTGAAATCAACATTTAAACTTGTTTGGCATTTAAAAGCCAAGTACTTGAAATAGATTCAGAAATAATTATTCAGCCTTAAGTATGATTCATTAAAGCTAATAAATAATTATCCCAGTTCAGACCAGTCAATTGGTAATAGCAGCATGAAGTTTCTGAAGGCAGACCCACATAAAGCACATACCCTGGAGTTTTCCATATAGTTAATCTTCGGCAAAATGAGCAGAGAAGGAACTCTGATTTCCAATGGTCATGGAGGCAGAGGAGGCCATGCCAGATGGATTGGCTGTGAAGGTGAACCTTGTCTATATCCTCAAGGCTGCGGCAGTCCATTGCAGTCTAAGTGTTAAATCCTGCATGTCTCATTTCATGTGTGTCACAGGAGATGGCTCCGTGATCATAGTGTGTGAGTCACTTCATGGCAAATTCACCTCAATGACATTCTTCCTGCTTCAGAAAAAAAAATGCATTCTCAGATACAAATTGCAGTTGACAATATCTCCAGTGAAGTCTCATAGAAGTTGTGCTATATGTTTTTGCAGACATTACTGGTTGGCATGGCAAGGAGGTTTCTGCTGAATAAATGCTATTCAGCTTAATCTCTGCGTCTAGATGAAGAGAATGAGCCAAGCCCACAGAGAATAACCACCTGTCCAACTAATATTTAGAAAGAGGCAAGGGGCAATGCTGTGGAGCTTAGTCACTTTGGCTACAGCAACATATCATGTTAGTATCCAGGCTGGGTCAAATGCTAGTCTTCTCAATCAAGAATATCCAATTCAGAAGGGACTATGAAATGTCCCCTTCCTATCAGAGGGCTGCAATCAAAGTTCTGTCCATGGCATTTTGTGGGTTAGATTTGTAACCATCCGTTAAATAGAGTCATCAACAAATGATAAACAAGCATTTCTGAAACAGTCATCACACTACCATTTTGTGAGGAAGATGCAATCTTTGCTCTACTCTTAATTAATCAAGCACAGGCACTTTCCCCACAACTGGAAGGAAGAGATATTCCTTGCTATCCATTTGTGGGAAACAAATTAGTGATAAGGTACAGAAAAGTTCTGAAATGGGTCCTTTTCCTGATTGGCTGTAGCCAACAGAATATCATGGGGATTGTTTATAATGATTATTATTCCATTATGATGTTATTGTGCCCATGGTAGGGGTGGTAATTAAGCTGAAAGTAATCTTTTCTCCCCCCCTTTTCTCCCTAAAGATTTTGGCTGTATTGACAGCACTATAACAAAATCAGCTATAGAGGAAAAAAGGTCAACTGTTTATAGCATTTTCATGTTCAACTGGTAGATATTATTTTTGTAAAAAAAAATTCTAATATTTTGTTATTGGAAGGTTTTCAATTCAATTGAGGTCCAGAGTGACTTAATTATTATAAGTTTCCTTGGTCCCCTCTGGGAATTCTTTACAATGGCTGCATTATATGAACTGTTACCATTTCTACCTCTAATTGGCCAAAGCGTGCTTTAATAATACAATGCTGCCAGTTGTACAAGAATCTATTTTTGGCAAAACATTTTGCATCTATCCATACATAAATACAGATGTTTAGCTAAAGATAACAAGCCCCTTAAATGGCCTTGAAAACTACATTTGGAGTTATAGTAGCTTCTGAGAAGAAAGAGAATTCTGGGAAAATATCCCAAGGGAGTTATCTCCACTTTTTTTTTTTATGTACTGCAAATTAGAGATGGGGGAGAGGTTGGAAGGGTTAAACAAGCTACTGTCAGACAAACATAAAATATACTGAAATTGGTGAAAGTTTCTCATGGTAAACTCTGAAGCTAAAGGCAAAGTGAAAACATCTTCAAAAGCGAGTATAGCTGTTTTAAAAAGTAACACATTGTCTGACATGAAGCCAAATCCAATTGATTTAAAACAGGACACAGAATTTGATCACAACATAATCTAGTAGGAGAACCCTGGTAAGCAGAGCTTTGAACCATATGTTCTTGTTTATAAATGACCTGGAAGGCCAATAAACAAAGCATTACAATAATCAAAACAGGAAGGCACAGGTAGGCGCGTGAACACAGCTGCTTAAAGTAAAAAAGACAAAATGGCTGGCTTTCCAGAATGTTTTTTAAAAAATGAGAAACGTGATTTTGTCTGAAATTACACATAGTAGAGTATTATTTTTACACTGGGGTGTGATGATAACCAAGCCTAAGGAAAGGACTAGCCCATTCATGGAAAAGGAATTTATGTAAGAAAGGCAATATAATACAGTGGTACCTTGAGTTACAAACTTAATGCGTTTCAAGGCATTTTTCATGTTATGAAAAATTTGTAAATGGAATTTCCCATAGGAATGCAGTGAAAACCAAAATTCATAACTTGAAACATGGTTTCCCATAGGAATGCAGTGAAAACCAATCAATTTGTTCTGGAAAAATTCGTAACTCAAGCCATTATTTTCAATTGATTTTCATTCGTATTGTGAAAATTGTGTAACTTGAACCATTTGTAACTTGAGGTACCACTATACATTGTATAATTTCATTCTTCAGTAGTTTTTAAAAAGTGAAAAATCAAGTGGGGGTGTGGCATTATAGTTTCAAAAGTGACAGGGAACTGAGATTTAATACTTTCCTGCTCTTCATTATGAAACCCTGACAGGTGTTGGTGGAAGGGGAAGAGACATTGTTTTGGGGAGATACCGGTAATTTAGAAAGTAGGAGTGGGAGGTGGAAAAGGGTTCAGTACTCCATTCCTTCTTCTGCCATTTCTATCTCCTAAGTCCTTCCCTATTTAAAAATGTGAGATCTTTGATCAGCTAGCTACATTTGATTGTATCACATAGAGCAGTGGTGACAAACCTATGGTGCCACAAAGTTCACCCCGCCTCTCTGTGGCACCAATGGCAGCCAGTTGAGTTTGGTCTCTAAAAGGTTCGCCACTACTGACATAGAGCATTTCCTTCCTTTTGTGCTATTTGTTAATATAAGTTTGTGGGATACACAGTACAGTAATACCTCATATAACATTAGTATCGAATAACACTAAAATCGCATAACATTAAGGAATCTGGGGGGAAGAATTGCATCAGATAACATTAAGATCCTATGGGATGCTTCAGATAACAACCGCTAAAGCCTGTGTGGTTACAATGTATCTCTATGGATCCCATAGGATTTTAACATGCATCAGATAACACTAAAAATCATATAACACCAAGACTTGTGGAACCGGGTTTTAGTGTTATATGAGGTTTTACTGTATAGGGAATCACAGAGGGTCATATCCTGATGGTGAGTGGGATAATGCTGAAGAGTACTTTTACTTTAACAACTTTGGAGGAGCAATTGCAGGTCTTCCAAAGATGTTTACTAGTTTCTCTTTCAAGTTGCCCTCTTCTTTCCTCAGTTCCAGGATGAAGCAGCATTTTTGTGTGAGTTGTTCTCTGTGATAGCCCCCCTAAGTGTCCTCCTCAAAAGGCACAAATACAGGAATCTCACTTGATTTTCTACCATTTATTTAATGTCTGTTTGGCTGCCAGTTGAATCTATGTAGAGTAACCTAACTGAATAGGATTGAGAAGTGGTACTGTGTGATCTCACCATTCTGTCTCGGGGGTGGTAGGTCAGTGATGGCTCATTCAGTCACTCAAGTAATTGCTTAATGTTACAGTTCATGCACATGCCAACAGATCTGAGATTTCTTAATAACAATTGTGCCTTGTTCTATTACCTGGTGCAGAGGGTGAGCAATTAATAATTTCTTTTCATTCTGATTTTTAAAAAATCTGAAAGCTCACAATGGTTTCCTTTCATCTGGCTAAACATGATCCTGGCTAAACATGAACTGATACACCCATCGTTTAGGTGGGAACTGGCATGTTCCAGTGTTTGGCTGTTTGGTGCTGTAGAAGAAGGGGGCAGTGCAAGTGGCCTTTGTCACGATAGTTTAAGTGTATATATTTACAGGCAGTTGCTTCTTTTCTCTTTCACCAGGTAACAGAGAAAGAAGCTGTTGGTAGAGTGAGCAAAATGCTACTGTCATTTAAAAAACAATTGCCATTGGTATGAGCTGATCTTTCAGCTTCTTTTCCCTTTCCACTGTCTTGCAATTTATTTATTATCTGTTTATTTTCTCAGTTCATATATTGACCATCTAGTGTACAAAATATGTTGTGAGGTTTACATAATGATGATTAAAAGCATACAAAATAGAAAGAATAAAATAAATTACATAATGCAAAAACATAAAAATAAATAAGTAACAAGAAAAGGCAAAATTTAAACTTAGCCATAACAATAAATTACACCAAAGGCAGAATAGTTCGCAACAGCATGATAAAATACTGAATAAGCTTCATCATCAAACATCAACATCTGGGGCCATAACCTAATCAAGGATCTCCCCAAACACCTCCCTAAAGATGGGTTTCAAAGGAGTTTTTCAAAGGAGTGACTGGAGAGAGCAAGGTGTACAGTTGTATAGGCTGTCAGAATTTGCAGCTGCTCCTCTAGGTCCTGAAGGTCTGGAGCCTCCAGCCTGGAAGCAGCTGCTAAGCCCCACCTTCGAGCCCTGGGGAAGGTTCCTACCTTCAGTGGCTTTAGCTATAGAACTGGCTCTTCCTCCAACAAGCTGCAGACTTGCAGCTGCTTGGCTTCTGGATTTCTTATCTTGTTCCTGCTCCTGAAGACCCCATGTCCTGTTCTTCTGCCTTGCCTGGATCCTTGTTTCTTGAATTCTGTCCTCACTTTGCCCCTTTGGGTTCTCTGCTATATCTGTTCCCCTGGTTGCCTGACCTCTGGCTTGCTTGGACTATGTTTTCATCACTTGGACTAATCCTGCATCTCTGATTTCACTTGGACTTGGACTCTGGACTGAAATTTGGTTACTGTTTGGCCTGTTACTGGGTTCTCCTGGGCCCTGGTGTTTCTGTTGCCTGCCAGCTGCCCATCACCTGATAGAGGCAAGGCATTCCATAGGGAGGAGGTGGTTACAAAAAAAGGCCCAATTACTGCTTACAGTTTCCTGGGCCTCCATTGGAGCAGAAACCCACAATCTTAGTCTCTGTGAACAGGTGAGTCAGACAGGCAGTAGTACTCTGGAAGAGGTGCTCCGAGAGGTAACAAGGCCCCAAACACTTTGTCTCTTAGTAATAACACTTTAAACCTAGCATTGGAATGGACTGGCAACTATTTAAATGCCACAGTCAGGCATACTGAAAAACTTTGTGTGTTACTTCTGAACTGGATATAATACAACAACAACACCCCCACACACACACACACACATACACACCCCTCTGATTTCACATTACTTTCCCAGTCTTAGCTGGGGGAGGGGGTGGAGAATGCTTTCAAAAAGTATTTAATAAAGTTTACATTAGGAGCGGATATGCTTAGAAACTGATATAAAATACTCTGCATTTTGCTGGCATAGATGTTAAAAGATAATATTTAAATGCATATTTATACAGGAATTTTTGTGCAGGTAAAACAAAGGGAAATTCAGAAGCAGGATTGCACAGACTAAAGAGTGGGAATACTGTATATGAAACTGACACAGATTGATCCAACTATCTCTTGCCACAGCATCACATTGATGGTTTGTTCTCCAGGCCTCCCAAATTGTATTAAGAAATGTTATTGAGATGGTCTACTTCCCAGTCTATATAGAGACCGGGAAGACATTGTATGCCAATTGCAAAAGCAACCCTATCTTCCATGCAGATTATGTTGGCTGGTTCTATGTTCTTAATTAGGACCTGGAAAATGTACTTTTTATGGATTATTCTTTCCAAAATCCTCTCGCCCACACAACTACTTTTCACTCAGGAGGGGAATTTTGTGAGTTGTAGTTTGCTCTGCTCTTAGTTCAGCAAGCAGGTCAACTTTTTGCAGAGTGCAGCCATGAGTCATGCCCCTTTATGCCCCCAAACTGTTCTCCTGCATGCAGTTTGGGCCCCCTCCCTTGCTTCCACACCTGTATAAATAGCCCAAAATGTTTTGCTATCTGGGGCAGAAGTTCTAAATGGTGCCCCCTACAGTGCTAACAATGTAATAAAAAGAAAGACATTGATCGGTCACTGTTTCTAAATGGTAACCCCAAATCTGCCACCTGAGGTGGGCCAATTCACCATGACTAATGGTAGATACCAGCTCTGCACACATGCCTCTTGGTTAGTTACCTGACCTTTCTTCTGTTACCATTCCCCAAATGTGTTGTTGCATCATAAGAATGCTAGTATTGGTATCAGTCTTCTGTATGGGTTTACCATTTCATCCCAGCCTGTCTTGTCTGCTTTTTCAAAATGCTGGTTATGACCCCACTGTCTAGATCAGTGGTTCCCAACCATTTTTTGACCATGCCCCACCTAATCATCTCTAAAATTCGGATGCCCCCTTCTGACATAGAATTCTTATTCAAAAAATGAACTCCTATTTGTATGGGAGAAGCCTAAAAGGCCACTCACTGTTAATAACTCATTCTCAAATTGCCCCCTTTAAAAATCAAATTGCTCCTCTGTGGGGTATGTGCTCCATGCTGGGAACCACGGGTCTAGATATTGTCGGATCCTAATATCCTGCAACCTGATCCAGGCCTGTGCATTATAGTTGTGATTATTGTTTCCAGCAACGCAGGACCTGTTTAATGTCTTTTGTGGCTTGAGACCAGAATACCTGAAAGTCATTTTCCTACACACATGGCCACATGCATTGAGATATTTTGTAAAGAGGCTTCATTAAAGGCCCAAGGGCAAAGAGCATTTTTGGTGGTAGTGACTCTACTGTGGAGGTCACTCGTCAGGAAGCCTATTGCTTACTGTACATTGTCTATTATTTTGGTATCAGCCAACCAGTTGCCTTTTATTCCCAGAGGTCAGTGATGGCAAACCTTGGCACTCCAGGTGTTCTTTGACTTCAATTCCCAGAAGCCCAAATCAACCCTCCTGCTGATCAGGGCTTCTGGGAATTGAAGTTCATGAACAGCTGGAGTGCCAAGGTTTGCCCTCACTGCCATAGCTGTTTTCATTTGACCTATTTTATTTTTGCAGATTACTTTTATGAGATGTTTTCAATTTATTTCTATTGATTTATTTTGTATTGCTTTTTCACATTGTGTTGTTTTAATTGTTCTTTGAATTTTAATTTCTTTTTTAAATTTAAATTTCATTTCTTTATAAACTCCCCTAGAAATCTGGTGAAAGGGAAGGTATAAATCTCAACAACTGTCAAAAATAACATAAGCAAGTCTCCTCGAATTCTTATGTGTAAAAGTAAACATGACCTGAACTGTGTTGCAACATTTTCTTTCCATGTTAAACCCTGTCAGTCTTCTTTGATCTGCTTCAAAACAAAGTAGTAATGTTGTATAATTTGCTTGTGATGGTTAAGGACAGTGCAACCACTGAACTTCAATACACTGTAACTGAACCATACCATTAGTTCTTGTTCATGGACTAAATAGCTTGTAGATTCATACATGTGCTCTAAATTGGAGGCTACTTCAGAAGTAGATGAATAGTAACTTTAGATGCTGCAATCCAGTTCTCCTATAACATACAAAGGGAAAAAAGCAACCTCCAGATACAATTTTTTAATATAAAGTATTCACTATGACAGTGTTACCAGCAGTGTTGTATGCATCCAAAACTGGTGGTAACCCAAAGTGCAATGAAAAGATAGATGTGCAGAGTAACAATTAGAGATAAGATTGAAAATAAGGAATTACGCCAAAAAATTGGACTGCATGATGTAGTCGATGAACTATGTGTGGCAAAAAAGAAGATGGGCGGGCCATATTACCTGCCTAAAGGATAACAGATGGACCTGTCAGCTAACAGATTGGATACCAAGGGACCACAAAAGACCACTGAAAATGATGGGACAAGCCAATGGTAAAGCTGTTTGGCCAGAGATGGAAACAAAAGGATGAATATTTTGGAGTTCGGTTGATTTGCGCTGAAATAGAGAAGTGATGACAAATTGATACAGAGAAGTGATGACAAATTGATATTGAATATATAAAGTTGTATGAATGGATAGTGTCATTGTAAAAGTGCGTCACTAGATGGCATGAGACATTATGGTAGAAGGTGGTGAAATTACTCTTTTGCTAAAACAATTATAATTTTTAATTATGGCCTTTCCTAACCTGGTGTCGTCCTTCAGTATTAGACTATGGGTCTTTTGGGGATCATGGGAGCTATAGTCCAGAATATCTGGAAGTCACCATGCTGGGAAGATTATTTTAACACTGTTTTAGGTGTATATTGAATTGAATACACAAATAAAAACCTTAGGCAGATGCCTAACATACCAACCTGAAATGCACAGAAAGCAACCAATGCAGATTATAGTGACTTCTTTGCAAAAACCTACACTCAACCTTGGCACAATGCAGGCTCTGTCAAAGAAGACATTAGGAACAAAAAATAAAGCTTCAGGCACAGGCTGCCAAAATGATTTAAAAAAACATCAAAATGATGCCATTAAAAACAGATGGGGATTCTATAAAGTATTGAAAAAGAAAATGTTTAATTATGAGCCTTATGCAAAACCCATCAAAGTTGGATTAATATTACGGTACTGTTGCTGCATAAAGTTTTAAGGAGTCCACAGTGAAACATTAATCTTTCACTCCTTTAAAAATAATGTTTTCTTTTACCAGATGACAAATTCCATCTCTTCACTGTTGAAATCATATACCCAGATTAATAGCATTTAACATAATGAAATCAAAAACTCCAGGTAACATGCATCAGCTGAAAAAAATCTGTACAGGCTAAGTTTGTAAGCGTTGCTGTTTTTTTATCCTAATCTTTTACTGTGCTAGGTTAGTCTTTGTCAAGAAACATTTTCATCACATTATAAACATACTAAAGAGCCAAAGTTTTATTAGATACGTAGATATTTAAACAACACTTTGAATGAAACCTTTCCAGTGAGGATTTTGTCTTTTTTTATATTGAATTTAAGATTTTCTTTAAAAATAAATAAAAATAAGCTGACAACAAGGATATATTTATGAAATATAAGCCACAAAGACTTCTTTTTGCTTGTTGTACTAGATTTGCTTTATGGATTTTGGTAAAGAGAAAAAGAGAAAAAAGATGAGCATTGAAACAGTTTTGTTGGTTATTTTGAGGAAGCTGAACTACACCAAAATACATGTTTTGTTATTAACTCAACTGATGATGGAAAAGGAACAGCATATATCCTATGAGTTTTTTGCAATCCAGGTAAAATATTTCTATTAGCAATAAAGGAATTTGGGGGGCTGATGTTACCTTTCCGCAATAAGGCTTAGTTTCTGGATTGACAGTTGATTTGTATACCTGGTTGTCCTCTTTGCATCATGAGCAAAATCATTAACAAACATCACATACTCTGAAATTTCAAGGTCAAAACTAGAGACTAAGAGACAGGACTCTGTGATGTCACATGGGATGAGTCATTGTGATGCTACAGAAAGTGGACCCTTCAACGACAATTGCAAAATGTTTTATGTTTGTGAGAGACAATGCAGATACTCTAAAATGAATGTAAAGGCCATCATGCGAATTCTAACAGCAGCAGCAGCAGCAGTACATGAGGGAACAATGAAAAGGCAAGGTTATTCTGAGCATGTCTAAATGGTATTTCCTGAAGCCAGGAGCATGAGCCTCAAAATCTTATTTGTCAGGATAGAAGACTCTCATTCCTTGACACTTCAGGTCCAAAACCTGGAGTCATGAAGAATGGACTCCAAAATCTTAGAGTTTGTTCTGGCAACCTACTGTGTCCATGAATGAAAATGTAAGAAGAGCCATGCTTTATACTGAATCTGACCAAAACCCTATCTAATTTAGCATCTTGTTACATGTTGTGGTTAATCAGATTCCTCTGGCAAGTCCTCAAGGAGGATGTTTTATTATTTATTTATTTTATTTATTGATTTACTCATATTTACTATCCCGCCCCAATCAGGTAAACCCGACTCTGGGTGGCTTACAACATAAATAAAAATCATAGATTAGGCCTATGATAATGCTAATGTTTAAAACCTTAAAAATTCATAAAAAATTAAAACAGCGCAACAGATAAAAACGGAAACAGAGAGAGGGTGGCTGTCCCTTATGTTTGTTAATCCTCAGCACTACATACAGTGATTAGTATCATACTTCTTCCAAACTAGGGAGGAAATGATGATAGATATTAGTAGTAAGTCACAACTACAGTATCTACATTGAATTGATCAAACATAAGGACATGCTGACCCACCAGTCTCGATTGATTCAATGGGCCTACTCATAACTTACTACTAGGTTTCAGCTGCTGTACTCTACCACCATACATATTGCTTCCAGATCTCTAGATGGATGTGTCATCTAGCAATCAAGCATTATAGTGATTAACAAATTTTCTTCCATTTTCTCTGTACAAGTGTACAGTAAAACCTCACATAAAGAGTGCCTCACTTAGAGACTAACTCACTTAAAGATCAGAATTTTCTCTGAATGGTTGCCTCACTTAACAACTAAAACCAACCAAAAACTCACTTAACAACTAAATTGGAGTTCACAATCCACCCTGCCAGAAGTCACAATTGGTCACTTACAATGGTGTTTCACTTTCAAGAACAATCTAGTGGAACTCAGTATGCTCCTTAAGCGAGATATCACTGTATAGCTGTTCACCAACTTGTTATTCCAAATATTAGTCTTGTCAAGAGAATATCTTTGAGCGTCAGCTTGGATTCAATAGATAGATATGTGATAAAAACCCTTCTCAAGATAATAGTTACCATGTTTCCAGCACCATAGTTACATGCTCTGTATTGACTGATTTATTGCTAGCAAGTGAGATAAACAATATGCATCTTATGATGTTCTGAGCAAGCTCTTTGAAAGGTACATCTGACTTGAACTTCTTTTCACACTTCTAGTGAACCATTTAAAGGAGTGACTCATGAATCTTTCTTGCCATGAGGCATATGAGTTCCAGATGTGCATCTAGGTCATACTTCTCATCACATGACACTGCTACAGATGGTATACGAGAAGCATAAGAAACGGATAAGTGAGTCAATTGTATGTCCTGTCTAGGCTATTATTCACCATACTCCTAAAAGCCATATCATCTTTTCCAATACATGCCTCACTTTTCCAGGAAATTGGACAGAAGTTAATGGGAAAGCCAACAGGAAGGCACAGACTTGTTCATTTTGTTAGATTATGCCTAAATGCTACTGGCTGGGGGTGGAGAAAAAAAGGTGATTGTCATGAGCTTCTTCCATATCTATATGAAATTTAATGCAGTTGACTAATATTTTCACTTGGCTCTCCAGCCGAGCAAAGAACTCTCAAACATTTTCAGCAGCCTTAATAGTTTCCCTGTTTTCGAAGGAGTCCATTGTGGGAATTGTGTTTTAATATCAGCTGATCCACTGCTCATGTTTCCTAGTCACTAGTTCCCATCATGTAGCTCTTGTTATGACCAGAATACATAATTAGTTATTGTCTCACTGAAAATTAATGTTTTGATTGAGGGTAAGCTGCTTAGAGTTAGTGCTTAGCATTAACAGCATACAATATACAAAGAAATAAACAATAATAGTGAGCCCTGTTGCACAAAATGCCTGAAACCCTGTTGCACTAGAGCAGCCCCATTAAATCAGTGGGTATTTTGTGAGTCAACACCTCTTTATATTCCACTGATTCAAAATATGCTGAAATAAGTCACAACTAGAGCAAGCTATTTGAATCAATGCAATTTATGGAAAAGTTGACTTACCACCATTTCAGTAAACTCATTCTAGTTCAATTTACTGTCCTAAGCAACAGGATTTAGAATATAACAGGGACTTTATTGGCCAAGTGTAACAAACACACAAGGAATTTGACTCCGGTACCAAAAGCTCTCAGCGTGCTGTCAAGAATAGTAAAATAGCAAAGAGGAGAATGTATATGTACCAAAAAAACAACAACAACCAACCAAAGGAACATCAGTTATACAATAAAAATTGTAAAAAATTATTCTGTATATCCTTCATATATATATTTCAGCCAACATGCAGCATCAAACCAAAAACTCACTGGAAAATTGTAGTCAGTTCTTAGTCCCTGACATGTATACCTATATCTTGCATTTTTAAAAATGTAAATCTTAGGGTTACTACACAGTAATAATGTGTTAACTGCCCTCTCACTCCTGCCATTTGTACATTACACCTCTGTCCCTAGAGATGAGAGATTAAGGTTGCAATCTTATATTTATATGAGATTTAGCTCTACTAAAATAGATGAGGTGTATGTCAATCAAGCAAGCATAGTTTTTTTAAAAAATATCTGAGTCATCTGCAATGATATGGAATAAGGATGTTCTTGTTACTGATGCATGATTAATGTATAGATTCTGTCAAATTGATCTGGCTGTGAGCTAAAGAACTGTGCAAGTACTGTATATATTGTGATAAATATGCCCAATATGGCACCAGTGATTAGTCTGGAAGCATCTATTCAAGGACTGTACTCCCACTAGTAGAAAGCAAGCCATTAGCCATGTGCTGTGTGCATGGCAATCACTGCCTTTATAACTCCAATAAAGTGCAAGAATGTCAGTGCTAGTGAAGTTCAACCAAAGAGGCTGGTTTGATGGTCATCAGTTGTAAAAGACAGCAGGAATTCTCACGATGTGTTACTAGTAAATATATTAAATATTATGTCCAAATAGAACAGAATGACTATAAATGCTTTCAATCCTGTAACACTAAAATGAGCTCTAAAACTAGTTTTTTTTACAGTGAATCAAAATTTGCAGTTGCTCTGCATAGTAGAAAAAATTGGTTTTATCAATCAGCTCCTTTATTACAAAGCATTAAACTATCCCTTGATTTAAGACCAGTTTCTTCATACTCCTTGTTAAAAAGCTGCATCCTGTGTTCTGTTTATGTTATACAAATGGATCCATTTAATTACTTACTTTTGCCTTAAAGAACTATTGCTAACTTGAATGCTTGGAACAGCATGCTCAAGCTTTTACTTTAAAGAAAATACCAACCCTGACGGCTGAGGCAGATTGAAAGTACTCATTAAAAAAATTGTCTTGGGCTTTAAGAATAATGTACTTCCAGTTGAGAGAAATGGTTGTTCTGTACATTGGCCTTTTTGTTATTTACAGTAAATTTCAAGATTTAGAATTACCATGAAAGATTTACTTATATTGCAGTTCATGTAAAATTTAAAATCAATAAAGTAAATAAATTTAGCTTGTCGGCTTGAATCGATTCATACTAAGGTAGTATGCAGGCTATATTACTGTATTTCCCTATCTTCAATGTCATCTTTCAGTGATAATTTCAGGGCTGCCTTTCTACCATGTTATCATCTCTTTGGCAGCATTCAGCACCTCTGAGCCAAATACGATTTCCATAACTCAGGCTAAGGTTCATGAATGCAGTCTTATAGCTGAATGTACAACAAGCCAATTGTTTCAACAATTCTCCTCTGCTTATTTGTGTCTGAAAACTTTGTCTTGTGTGATTGTGATACAGTCAAACCTCGCATAAAGAGCGTCTCACTTAAAGAGTAACTCGCTTAAAGAGCAGCAATTTCTCTGAATGTTCACATCGCTTAACAAATAAAACCAACCAAAAACTCGCTTAACAAATAAATCGGAGTTCGCAATCCCACCCACAATTGGTCACTTACAATGGTGTTTCGCTTAAAGAGCAAACTCGCTTAAAGAGCAATCCTGTGGAACGCATTATGCTCTTTAAGCAAGGTACAACTGTACTCTGATCAGGTTGATTCTTCTTTTTCATGGACCAAACCAGTGATGATATTGGGCTATGGGGAGATAAAGGGATGTTCTTGGATGGAGGACATTTAGAAAAATTAGTTGTGGGCAGTTTTTTAAAAAAAGCAAGATTGCTAGTACTATTGTCAGTACGTAAATCATATATTTTTCAAGATCTTTGTAAGAAAAGAAAAAAGGCTAGGACTATGGGGATGAAGAACTCCTGCCCCTAATTCCTTGAATATCAATGTCAATAAAGAGAAGGATCTAGCTTTGAGAATTCCTTTGACTTGGCAAATCATAGTGCTCACGAAAAAATACATTACACTGTTCATTTTTTACCATGAGTGCAGTAATCCATTGCACACATGGTTGTTCTTTCCCTAGCAATTATACTAGTGGGATATTGATTACCCTATTTTGCCACTAAAAGACTGTTGTTATTATCAAGACAAACTTCAGTCCTATGATTGCAGGGCATTGTTGTTGTTGTTGTTCAGTTGCACAGTCAACTCCAACCCTTTGCAACCCCATCGACCACCACACGCCAGGTTCCTCTGTCATCTGCCTCTGTAGCCCGCCCAGATTTACATCCACTGTGTCAAAGATGCCATCTGTTATATAAGGGACCCTAGTTTTGGGTACCTTAACATGCCTTCCTGTTACCCCTCACCATTTTACTTCCTTACCAGCAGTGTCTGCCCATCCTGTTGGGGCAACTCCCCTTTTATGAGTTCCCCTTGGCTTCTCTTGGCCAGGCTAGTGAGAGTGCAGGGTATCTGAATTATGTAGCTAGATGTGGCCGCAATTATGTGGTCTAGTCAACCCCAGTCCCAGTTCAAAAGACACCAAGGGTCTCCGGTTAATTAAATTTATTAAGAAATTAAAGGCAATGTGTATAGCATGAGAAATCAAAGTTGCAAAACTAGTCATTCAAACTAAGTACACAAAAATAAAGAAAGCTTAATTGGTTACTTAGGCCCCTAGGCCTTATCTGACTCACAGCTACTTTGTGTGAGGCTCTCCTACAGATGGTCCATGGTGAAAGAGACAGATTGTTTCCTGGACAGTGATTCTATTATCCTGGTATCATTTTTCCCACGTGGGAACAATTAGCCAATAGTGATTTATTTATATACATCAGAGTCCCATTGGAATGTATGAACCGACTTCTTACACGTATCCATTATCCATTTTGAGGGAACAAGCACATGGTGAAACAGAGATCAGAGAAAAGCACATTTCAAATGGGACTTTCTATGACACCATCAATCCATCTCATCTTCTGCTGCCCCCTTCTCATTTTGCCTTCAATCTTTCCTAGCATCAGGGCCTTCTCCAGTGAGTCCTCTCTTCTCATTTGGTGGCTAAAGTACTTGAGCTTCAGCTACCTTCCTGTTTCCTTGAGAGGATTCTGCTCAGTGGTACTCCGACATAACAAAATCTGAGCAAGATGTTCAATCAAATCCCATAACAGAAATCCTGTTGAGAATGGTCTGCCTGTGAGCAGGAATGACATCACCAGCAATGGCAGTTTGCTCCTGATTAAAGGCTTCCTCTTGCAATTGAGAGGTACACATGACTTAACTGCATTGTGTGCAAGCTCTGTGCATCCCAAATTAGAAAAAATGAATTTAATCTGTGGCAATCTGCTGCTGCCAATGACATAATTCCTGTTATGCAGGCAGAGCTGTGCAACAGGAATTTATCCTATTAATCGGATCACAGCCTTTCATTTCATTTTGTCTAGCTGGGTTTCAAAGAAAACCCACTAAATTTAGATCTCATTTTTTTCCCATTGGCGTTTAGATATGAGTTAAGTCCCATTGATTACAGGGGGAACTAGGTACAATTCAAAGTGAGGGGTTTTTGTCCCCAGAAGAAAGGCTCTCTGAGTTCACTGGGATTTATTTTCTTGTAAATGTGCATAGGCATATAACTTAGGTCTAGCTCCAACTCATTTGGGTGCATCTATATTATAGATTTACACTTAACATGTTAACAACTTTTTCCTCTCCAAGGAGATTTTATAGTACTTGAAGTGCTATTTTATCTGAAAAGCTAAACAAAACAAGAAATGAAAACCTCAAACCATGAGAAATATACTTTTGTAAAGTATGGATTTTGAGGAATCTCTTAACAGAGAATTCGCAGTATCTTCACTAAACTATAATTCTCAGCATTGTTTTTTTTTTTTAGCAAGCCATCATAGTCCAGCTGACATATAACTGATGTGCATGCAGTATAAGCTGGTTATCTGTGGATGCCTCTATAAGTTAATAATAATAATAATTTTGTGTCAAAGTTTATTTTGGGTTGAAAGGATGTTTTCTGAAGAAACTCATCTCAGGGTATGCCTGAATGAGGTTCCTTTCATATCTCCATGCAGCCCTCGGGTATCGAAATCCAACCTTCCAGTCTTCAAGCTCAGCATCTTAACCACTAAGCCACCGGGGGAGCTGCTAGCATTAAATTGCTATTGATAAATGCTTTCTAAATACAATTCTGCAGCCAACTGTTTCCATCTGATACTTGTGCTATCCAGCTCACATCTAGTTAGCGTGCTAATAAGACTATCATGGAGCACTTTGCTAAGGGCTTTGCTGAAGTCAAGATATTACATCTGCAGCATTCGTTTACCTGAGAGTTAAAAGGTGTTTGTCCATTATCTGTGTTGCACTCATTTATGCCATGAGTTCCAACCTTTAAAAAACTCTCCATGAATGTGGGATATTGTGTCTATGATTCAAAAAGCTACTGCTCTTGTTTTTGAATCACGATGCTGCCAATGTTTCAAGCATAAGTAATGGTTCATGCACCTTGTTATTAAGATGTAGGGTGGGAGAATAATTGACAACATTTACTGTACCATTCATCTTGATGTACAGCAGTAACTAAGCAAATACAGAAAGGTAGAGTTGTGGAACTTTAGTAGCCGTACACTTTCTTTGCAAAAGATACAGGCAATCGGATGCCCTAATTTAAGCTACTTGCCTTCCTTTCCAAATAAGAATCAATTCCAAATAAGAATCCCCAATAAGAATCATTTTGCAAATAAAGAATCAAAATCCATACTCCTGAGATTGAGTTAATATGAGGTACTTTATAACAAATATCCATTCCTTTCCTTTAGCCTTTCTCAGTATCTTGATGAATTACAATTTACTCTTGAGCATAAAAGAACACTGGCCCTGAATGGTTGAGACTTCTTTTTCAGTTTAGATGACTAGGAATGCTCTGTATTCAAAATTCACTTAAATTCCTTTGTTGCTAACAACCTAATATTTTCCAGCTTCACAGACATGTACTTGAGTTCACACAATTAATCTAGGCATTTTGATTATTTTTTTGGCTCCAAACCACAGACGTAGCGAGGGGTGTGTGTGAGGGGGATGGCCCGCCCTGGATGCACTTTGTGGAGGGTGGTGATGCTGCTGTCCCAGACTTTCTGGCAGCCTGGGTGGGCACAGGGATCCTATGTCACCACTGGCACCCTGGGCCCTGCCCCGGGCTGGAGGATGCAGGCCCGAAGGCCAAGTGGAGACTGGGGGTGCCCCTTCCCTTCTCCATCCCCCTCCTCTCCAGGCACCCCCTCTGCATGGCCTGCTAGGCTGGGACAGTATGGACCCAGTGGGGAGCCCACCGTCAGGGTCCCAGGTGCGCGGCCGCGCGTCTCCAAGCCGGGAGGTGGCAGTTCATCCACCTTTGGTGGCAGCGGCGTCCAGGAAGGCAGGAAGTGAGGCCGGCATGGCCCAGTGCTGACCAGGCCAAGAACCCTCCCTTGCAATGCCTGGTCAACGCTGCTCTGGCTGCCACAATGACCGCTGGCCTCGCTTCCCACCTTCCTAGGCACTGCTTCTGCCAGTGGGCTAGGAGACGGGACAGCCACACACCTGGGACCCTAATGGTGCGGGCGAGGGCCTGGTGTGGTGTGGTGCAGGCCCAGCCGTGAGCCCACCGTTGGCATCCCAGGTGCATGGCCGTCCCACCTCTGAGTCTGGCAGCAGCAACTCATCCGTCTTTGCCGGCAGCAGCGCCCAGAGGGGTGAGGTTGGTGGTCTTTGTGGCCCAGTACCTACGGCCAGAGCAGTGCTGGCCAGGCCTTGTGGGGGGGAGGTCCTCCAGCCACGGGTACTGGGCTGTGGCAACCGCTGGCCTCACTTCCTGGGTGCCGCTGCCGCCAAAGGCGGCTGCGCTGCCGTTGCCAGGCTCAGAGGTGGGGTGGCTGCACACCTGAACCCCGACTGTGGGCTCCCTGCTGGGCCCACGCCACCCCGGCCCTGACCCTGGGCCTTGCCCATGCCATCGGGGTCCCAGGCACCCGGCTGCCCCACCTCCTAGCCTGGTGAAGCCCAAAGTTAGGACTTTCCTACCTAGGTGGGGGGGGGAGCCTGCCCCCCTAGCGAGTTTGGCCTGGGCCCCCGGGTGACTGAAACCTGCCCCACGCCACTGCTCCAAACAATAGATACTTAAAGAATCTGTTAAAAAACAGACCTGACAATTGCTTTGTATCTGGGTGAAAAGTGGTTAACTAATGAAAAAAGAAGGCAGGTTCTGAGATTTTCCCTTGCCTGGTGTCTCTTTGTGAATGGTAGTGAGCAGAAGAGGGTATCCTGTAGATCAGGGATTCTCAATCTGCGCCCTGTAGCACCATTTCATGTGGCCCTCCACTGCATCCACCACACCAGGAAGTGCCATGTAGTGGAGGAAGGGCAAAATGGCTGACTGGCTCCCAAAGCAGTCTAGGGAGCGTGACCTGGCCCCTGGCTTAAAAAGGTTGAGAACTCCTGCTGTAGACCATCTTGACTGCTAACACCGTTCTCATCAACATTCAGACTGCCCTTTGCTATATAAAGCTTGGCATCTTTTCTCCTGCTGGCAATGCAGACACAATATTGCACAATATAAGGTCATTTCCTGGCATTTTAAAACAAGTATACCAAGGCACAATATCCCATATTCATAAACTAGCAGGTTTATTGTTGTTGGAAGAATTTTCTGTTCCTGGCGAATCTTTTGTAAAATGCAGATGAAAATAATTGACCAGTCCTGGCCTATGCTGGGTTTTTCAAGAGTTCAAGACACGCTCCCTTTATCCCTTAAACTAAACTATTAATAAGCCCAGAATGTATTCAGTTTTGATGTGAAACCATTAAAAGGAAGTTAAATACAATGACTTAGAAGAGTTCTAGTTCTGACTCAGCCTGGCTTGTTTTTATAGTTAAGCAAACATTTATGTACTGTTCTGTCCAGACAAGTAGCTTTATTTCTGAATTTGTAAAATAAAACTCTGGAGTTTATTTGTTGCAAAAAGGGGAAAGGAAAAATAAACAAACCAGAGCTGTAGTTCCGTGTCATTTTTGTGTTGTGTTCAAGAAGCAGCAACCTTCCTGTTGTTGCTGTGAGGATGTCTATAAAACATGTCAGCCTGCTGAAAGAAGGAAAACAGAGTGTAATAAAAGGTGGATCAAAGAAATACTCTAGCTGCAGTTATGACTTTCTGTAAAAATTGGATCAAATCTGCAATATTCAGCAAAGGCTTCCTATATTCTTCATAAAGTGAGAGCAGAATAATTCTCTGCTTCCCTACCCAGTGCCTTCAGTGAATATTTGGAATAGTGTTTCATTATTTAGCAGATTTCATGAATGACACCACCCCCACATCTGATATGAGACATCTGTAGTGTCTGCTGTTGTCATGATGTATGTACAATCATGCTGCCCACCAATGGAAAAAAGCCACAAATGTATTTCCAGTGATAGAGCTGCATAAAGACAAAATAATAAGCCACTCTGGTAATTTGATTCTTGTGTGCTCTGCTGTTCATTCCAACTCAATATTAACTCAATCATGATGTCCACAATTGATCAGAAATATGTATTTCTGAGGAGTCTAGGAAAAAAAACCTAGGAGAAAAATAGAAAAGCAAGCAAACAATCACAAAATGTCCACAGGGCCAATAGTTTGTGAGACAGAAAGGATAAAAAAGGATAATGTATTGCTAGAAAAGGGGACAAAAAGGGTACAGATGCATAAAATTTGCAATGGCTTTACAAATATATATAGGTGCATACTAAGAAATAGTAAATAGAAATAAAATACATTCATTCATAGTGGGGCAGACTAGGATTAGGCAACCTGTATGCCTGCTTAGTTTAGTGTCCATGTGGTTCAGTGATTCTCTTCCAGTTGGGATTGTCAAGAGGATTCTGGCTTTTAAATGTGCAGCTCCAAGTATGTAGAAAAATATAAAGTTCATTTGGGCTTGATTTATTTGTTAATGCAAACAAATAGGAGCCACTTCTCTGTGGTCTCCAGAAATAATCCAGTAGCATCTGGATAGAGGAATCATGTTGGTGGATTGAATGTTGTGTTTCCTTCAAATTCAGTGGTGAACTGATGGGCAAAGCAGATGGCTCAAATCAGGCACTGTGTTTTTGGTTGTGAAGATCTCATGAGTTCAACATCAAGGAAGTGGTTATAGGTCAGTAGCCTAGTATCTGCTTTGAAGGTAGAAGGTTAAGAGTTCAATCTCTAGCATATCTGGATCAGAAAGGAACCTGCTTTATTTGTGTCAGATGCATGAAAAATATGTGCCGAAATGGACTATGCCTCAACTTAGTATGAAGCAATATTCTATGTTTCGTACTTCCTCTCTGTTTCTTCTTTGTAGCATGTAATTAAAACAAGTGATTTGATATTATGAGATATATTGATGGTCAATAGCTTGAATAGCTTTAAAAGGTGGTCATGACCGCTATAGATCACTTTCAGCATCAGAGATACTACAACTTCTCAGTGCCTGTTGTTGGGGAATGCACCTAAGAGGTTTCTATTGAATTCCTAGTGTGCTCAGAGGCTTGACATAGGCATCTTGTGGTCATGGTTGGAAAAGAAAGAGGGACAAAGTGGATTGTTAGGAAAATCCAGCATGGGATATTTTTATGTTTTTAGGTTCACTGACTGAAAGAGCCCACATTGGATAGCATGGATTGGGATCCTTCTAGACCAGGGGCTCTCAGATGTTTCAAGCTGAGGGCCACGTGATGCCCTCTCAGACAGCTTTGGGGACTGGATGGCCATTTTGCCCTGCCTGCCACACATGACACTTCTGGGTGTGACCGAGGCAGTGGGGAGCCACATGAAATTGTGTCACAAGCTGCATCCAACTCCCAGGCCATAGGTTGAGAACCTCTGTTCTAGACCTATGATACTTTTGAATTCTGTAGCTCTGTGCTATAGCTGTGGCAATTTATTGCTCAGAGAGAGTTAACATGTCAAAATTCTTTTCAACCATTACAACATTTGCATTCCTGAATAATGAACATAATGTCAAAAGTAAGCAAGAATTTGGCTACAGATTTCCCCTCTTCATTTCCCAGCCATTTCCCCCTTTAAATTTGGATTTTTTTGTTTGGGTTAGTTAGGTGTGGTGCTGCAGACTTATTTCAGAGTTGTTGTGAAATAGTAGTTTAATGTTTCTGTAGTCTTCAGCAACTTGCCCTAATCTGTTTTAGCTTGTAGACTGAGTTGTGGCAATGATTGATAACATTTGTGAAGTGAAAGAACAATAACAGAATTCCATAGGCTTCATGATTTTCTTTCTCTTTTGATCTGATTTTCTAGAGTGTCGGCCTTTTATCACATAGTAGTAGTCTTCTGCTTAGAGTCTTTTACCTCCCAACATCATATCATAGCAAAATTAATAAGAAATGCACTTTTAAATTTAATTGTTCCAGACTTTTCCACTCTTGTAATTAAATATATAGCTGACTGGATATCTCAGTGAGTTAGGTATCTGGCTGCCGAATCAAAGGCTGAGAGTTCAATCCCCACTGTGCACCCCAGAAGAGCCAGCTTGGGAGGCCTTGAGCAAACTACACAGTCTCAGGATGCCCTGAGTAAAGTTTGTCCCTATATCCACAGTTTCAGTTATCTGCAGTCTGAAAATATTCAATTTAAATTCTGAAATACATAATATTTATGTATTGTTATAGCACATTACCAGAGCTGGCCACTAGAGGCCATTGGCTGGAATTTAAAATACAGTTGTACCTTGCTTAAAGAGCATAATGTGTTCCACAGGATTGCTCTTTAAGCATGTTTGCTCTTTAAGTGAAACACCATTGTAAGTGACCAGTTGTGGGGGGGATTGGGAACTCAGATTTATTTGTTAAGTGAGTTTTTGGTTGGTTTTATTTGTTAAGCAAAGCGAACATTCAGAGAAAATTCTGCAATTTAAGCAAGTTGCTCTTTAAGCGAGATGCTCTTTATGCGAGGTTTGACTGTATAGGATTTGCTGTTATTCCTGGTTTCAGGTATCCACATTAAGTATTGGAATGTATACCCTGTGAATATGGTGTGTGTGCGTGTGTGTGTGCATGTGTACCTGTACTTCCTCCCTAGGACATCCTAAAAGTGATAGCCATGAGTAAAAAATGACTTGATGACACACTATTATTATCACTGTATGAGAGTACAGTACAGGTATAGTGATTTTATTGTCATGGTAGAGCAAAACAATAGTCTGCAAGGCAATTGTAAAAATGGGGGTACCGCAAACAAACAATTGTAACATTTAAAATAGGCTTTGGATAAGCACCACATCTGGTGTAGTAGATGGGCTGATATTGCTCTGTGCCAAATTTGGTGATGCTTTGTTAAAGAGTATTAAAGTTATGATTTTAAAAGTATACACTGCTTTACTGCTTTACTGGTGCAGCCACCAGCAACTGTTTCGGTTGGCTGATAAGAAACTGCTAAAATGTATTCTTAAGTGCTTAATATTTTAAATCTAAAATGAATAGTAATTATCTTACTTTTTATTTGCACAAATCCACCCAGTATTTGTACAAATGTTCAAAAGTTAAAACACTCCTTTTAAACACAAAATGAGCCATCAGAGAACACAAATTGTTTGATCAATTACTGTATTAGAAAAATACTAGTAGAGGTAACAGATAATTAGGATTCTTCTGTTTTCCAGATGAACAGGTTTTGGTTTAGGAGGAGCTAAAGGATATTTTTGAAAAATTTCATATTTTCCAAAATAAGATGGGATTAGCACACAGGAGCACACATGAAACTGACCAAGAATAAATCACCCTCAAAAGGTTGGCAGTTATTAAATATTTAGTTCTCTCTTGAAAGAAAGATCTTCAAAATGGATCAAATGATTTCAGACTTAAGTTTGGAGACTTCACTTTAGCTCCAAATACAGTACTGCAGATTAGCTGCTATTTCCCACTTGGTCTCTGGTTTTTTGGAAGCCTTCTTTCAAGAACAGGCTTTTTAAAAAGAATTGAATACTTTTTTCTCCCTTACATTTTCTAACCTAGTTAGTTACATCTTGATAAGTGTGTAATGGAAATGTGAACTTCTTTTCAACCTTTAAAAACTCTTAGAACTCTGACTGCCTTAACTATGTCTCAAGGTCTTTTCTTACAAGATTTGCCTGGGAGAATGAGTTCACACTTGTTGGGGGAAAAGGGAAAGTGCTGCTTTCTGCCAGGTTTGGATGGATGTCATGCTAATGAAACCACAGGCCAAAGTCCTTTGGTTTAGTTCATCACTCCTGCTGCAATCAGAATGATTCAGAGATCGGGAGACAGTGTACTTTCCTGTCCATAATAAGCTACTGAATTCTGCTTTGTTGTAAAGTGTGAATTTGGCCATTAAATGTAAAAATACATTCAACATATTTTGCAATTTGACCCTGTGTTGAAGTTTCAAGTTATCCACAAGCACCTTTGTTAATTTTTGTTGTGGATCCATACAGAATTCAAGGTGCGACAAAGTGGTTACATGGCTGCTGTAGTCTTGAAGTTCTAAGGTTAGCGCCTTTTTTTGCTTCCTTGCTTTGTTTGTCTTCAAGATTTTTTTTAGTAGTAAAAGCCAGTGTGGTCTAAACTGTGGGTTAGGAATATTGTTGAGCTGTCATCTTATCTTTAGCATTAGGCAGATTCCCCATGGATTCATCCAGCTCACATTCTTACCCTACCAATTTGGACATGGAAATACAGTTAATAATCTCGAGCAGGGGTTCTCAACCTTACCACACCACGGGCCAGACAACTGCCTCTTCAGACCTCACTGTGGGTCAGATGCAATGACAGTGGGTGTGTTTGCTTATGCATGAGTGTGCCTACTTCCACTTCAGGGGTCAGCATCACAGGCCAGATGGAATGGCATTGGGGGGGCGGGGCAGACCCATGGGCTGTAGGCTGCGAACCCTTGATCTAGAGCAACATGTTCACTAGTCAAATTGTGTATAATTCAAGCAGCTTTAGACATTTATTTAGTTCTTAATAAATCCTCCCTCTTCCACCTGACAAAGAAATTTTTAGTGTTTCATCAGAATAGCTCTCTCTCTCTCTTTCAAATGGCTGAATAGGTTTGTAGATCCCATAACTCAGTGCAGTGGTGGGCAGCCAAAATTTTTACTACCACACTGTGGGTGGAGCCAATGTCATGGGTGGAGCCAATGCCATGAAATCATGGGCGGAGCCAACATCATGATGTCATGGGTGGGGCCAATGTAAAAAAAAACCCATACAAATAAGTACACCTAAAAATACAAATTAAATAGACATAAAAATACACATTAAAATAAATACACATTAAATGCACATTAGAGATAAAACAATAAAAATATAAATTAAATACACATAAAACACATAAAAATACACATTAAAAATAAATACACATTAAATACACATTAAAATACATCCACCCACCCCACACCCAAAGTCAAGTAACTTACCCTGGGGAGCAGGCTGTAGGGAGCTTCAGGCTAGCAGCTGCTCTTCCTCCTCCTCACATGGGAGGACAGCAAGGAGGCTGCCGAGGGCCTCAGCAGCAGTCACTGGTTCCTCTGTGGCTGTGCGTGGCTGCCTGATGCTCTACACTGCCACACTCCAAGCAGCAAATGGCTGCTTGGCTCAGCAGGCAGAGTGCTGTAGACATGCATGCACGCCAAGCACTGTACGCATGCCAAGTGCTATAGGCGTGAATGCACGCCAATCACTGTAGGCGCACCAGGTGCTGTAGGCATGCATGCACAGCAAGCACTGTAGGTGCGCATGTGTGCCAAGCGCTTGGCGTGCATGCACATTGGGGGAACTAGCAAACAGGTAAGACCCCGAGATGGTTCCCCCCAAAAGCCACTACCGGTTCTCTGGGACACTGGGAAAAGCTACTACTGGATCTGGTGAACTGGTGCGAACCGGCTGCTGCCCATCACTGACTCAGTGGTTCCCAATGTGGGTCCCACCATTCCCCAGAAGCCTAAGTCAGTACATTGGCTGATTAGTTCTATGGGAAATTGAATTAGGCTTCTGGGAATTGAAGTTCAAAAACCAAAGGTTGGGAAACATTGCGATTCTGTGAAATTCCTTGAATAACAAGTTAGATTCAGGGTCCCTGTTGTTTCTGAGTTGTCTAAGACTAGGCACAGGATATTCCTGCCACTTGGAGTTTCCCAATGTTATTGTTACTCAGCTGCCTTTCTGTTTGAAGACACCCAACATGGCATTCGGCATTTCAAACTTTCATTCTCATTAATTAAAATTCAAGACCATTGGAACATAATAATACCAAAAGAGGAAGTATGGCACATAGTGGGACTGGCTTATCAGTTTTTCCTTCTGTGCTGTTATTGTAAAGCAATAAAAACTAAGACAGCCATCACAATAAAATGCAGATAACTAAGATAACAGTAATTTTCTTTATTATGAGCACATAGCAGCCTGTTGTTAGTGTTTCCTTGTGCAAAATTTAACCTCTACATATCATAATCTAATATTTTGTAATTTGCATTACCTCTTCAGTAGAATAATCTGTGGCCAGTATCCAACAGTATCATTCTGCTAGTCAAACACCCTTGCATTCATGAGCTCTAGATTACTTGGAAAGTGGGGATCCAATGCAGTTTCCCATTATTCATTTGGTTGTATAACTACCTGTACAACTAGTTGCACACCCATTTGTGGAATCATTGCATTTGTACTACGCATGTAGTATAGTACCTAGAAAGTATAAGAACAAATATACAGCTAGTTGTGCCACTGGAAAAAGCAACAGAACTCTCCTAATACACTGTTTGCTAACATTTCATTGGCTTTAGGCCAACCTATTCTCAATTTAACACTTGTTATTTCCACCAGTTATGTTAGAAGCAAAAAGACAACAATGACCAAAAAATCTTTATTATGCATCAATGGGCATCTTAAAACAATGACTCCTCTATGAAATAGATGTAATCTGAGATACTGGAAAAGTGGTTCTGAACTGCACTTAACTAGCCTTTGAAATATTATTGTATGTTTAATTGAGTTTTTTTTATGTTGGACCTTACTATTCATTTAGCTGCATTTGTCTTCTTAACCTTGGATCCTTTTACTGGGAGAGAAGAGGCATAAAAATGATGTATGGATGAAAAGATAAATAATTTCTTAATTTGTTGCCATTTCAAGAACTGCAAAATCAACTGTCTGAGGCCGCTGCCTCATAGAGCCAAATAAGAAGACTGCCTTGTTGCTCTCAATTGTGTGACTTGAACCGAAAGTGAGGTCCCCCCCCCAACAGATCTAAAGCTGGTAGGAAGAGCTTTTGCAGTACTGTGCAGATTACCATTCCATCATCAACCTGGATTATGAGCCCCTGTCTAAAACATTCTGGAAGTTGAACTCCAACTGTCATTCTAGCAATAACCTGTGAATCTATAAAGGTGACTTTGGGGCTTGTGTTTTAGATGTTTGTGCATTTTACATTTTTCAGATCCTTTGTGTGTGTGTGTGTGTGTGTGTGTGTGTGTGTGTGTGTGTGTGTGTGTGTGTGTGTGTATGCGTGCTACCAAAGTTATCTCCCCAAATCATCTTGCTCTTCCTCCTTTATCAGTAGGTACACACAGACAGATAACATCCTTGCGCTATGACCCTGACCTTTGTCAACCTTTGTTAAGACTTCATCTGAAGTCAGGCCTAATGTTTGTAAACAGGATATAATTAAGGCTGGGAACTGACAGAGCCTGACAGTAAGACAATGTGGAGTTGCCAGAGAGTGGTCTGTCAGATGTCAGCTCTCATTGTGTTCTAAGTGCCTTCATAATAATTAGGGCCCTCTGTATTAAGGAAGTTCACTCAACTTGGATTAATCTGTCACAGTGTGGAGGCCATCCTTTGCAATGCAAGTGTTTCCTCTGATAAACCTTAAAATGAGATGGAGCAGAGGGTGGGGGAGGAAAGGAAAGGAAAAGAAGGGGAAAGAAACCCTAAAAAAACTAAGAAAAAACCTGTGAAAGTCAAGACTTTTTCATGACAGGTGCTGACTGAAGATTGGTCACAGAGAAGGGAGGTGGTGGGCAGAAGAGAAAAAATTCTTCACAGACTGCGTTATCACAAAGAGAACATAAAAGGTCACAGAGTTATCATGTTTGGGTTCAGTCAGAGCAGGCTGGCAGGCTGGCATGAATGAACACAGGAAAATGAATGTGCAGAAAAGTCTACCGATAAACACATTGTTGCAAGTCTGTGTTATCTAGTGGTATGCGGGCGTCAAAGGATGCAGATTCAGATGGGAACAGTGAATAGGATTTTTATCAGGTCGGAGTAGTTTCCCAGTGGTGCAGATGCCAGAATGAAGGAAGTCCAAATGTTTTAGTGCAAATGGGGAGAAGGAAATTGAATGCAGGCAAAGATTTCTCTTTGAATGTAGACGCCCATTCTCACATCTGAGGAAGTAGGCTGTTAGCTGTGACAAGTTCTCATTAAATAAAATCAAAATTTTGGAGGGGCATAGAATAGGGAGGTAGGAATCAGTTTAGTCAGTTTCATATATATTTGGTCTAAAATCTATGATGTCTAATTTATGCATTCCTGAGGGTTTTTTTTCAAATTGGGAAAAAGTTTCATGAATCTTTTTCTAATGTGTGCAGTTTCTTGTGTGCATTGCTTCAGACTATATAGGTGTTGTTCAACTTTATTATTATTACTATGATCATATGACAGCCATATTAGATATACAAGACAGCAGTGGTGGGATGTCAAAAATTTTACTACCCCACCGTGATGTCATCACAGTGTGGGCGGATCTAACATCATGATGTCATGGGCGGGGCCAAATAAAAAAAAATAAAAAAATAAAAATAAAAAAATAAGCACACACACACACACACACACCTCAACCCACCCACCCGCCCACAACACAAACCCGTAAATAAAATAAAATAAAATAAAATAATATTACATTACATTACATTACATTAAAATATACCCACCCAAAACACAAACCCGTCACTTACCTGTTAGCATAAGTGCCTGGGCAGCACCATGTTGCAAGATGGATACGGACATTGTACCAGTTCTCTAGGATAATATGCCTTAATGTAAATGTAAAACAACTGTACCTCCTTAAGGGGAGGTAATTGGAGCAGCAATTGGAACAGCACAGGTATAGCTTATTGATGAGGTAACTCCAAGACTTTGCTTATAAACCCCAAGCCAGGCTGCCAGGCCTGTTGGCCACCAGATCTTTTTAGGAGGACAGCAAGGAGGCCGTGTATACACACCAAGCACTGTAAGCATGCATGCACACCAAGTGCTTGGCGCGCATGCGCAGTGGGGGAACCAGTGAAAAGGTATGCCTCGAAGGTGGTTCCCCCCAAAAGCTGCTACCAGTTCTCCAGGACACTGGGAAAAGTTACTACCGGTTCTTGCGAACTGGTGCGAACCTGTTACATCCCATCACTGCAAGACAGATACAATAACAAAGCATATAATGTTTACAATCTGAAAAATGCAGAGTCTAATTCAGATTGCAACAAGATGTGAGTTCCTAATCTAGTTACTGCAGTGATTTAGTCCCCCTCTTATTATACAAGCCAACACACAGAATTTTGCATTGAGGAGATTCATTTGAGGAATTAGAGAAGAGAAATGAGATGTAGAATTGATCAGTTTTTTAGTGTTTTAAAATTGAGGAAATAAGTAGATTGTGTGACACAAGACTACAGTACATGTTTACAATTTCCCTCATGCCAGATTGGCAGGGCAAAAACATTCTTCATAAGGGATACCTGAGTATTTCACCTTTACAAAGGCTAAAGGCAGAGCATTGAAGGTGGCCAGGCTAAAGGTTTTACAGCATGGGTCCACAACATTTTCCTGCCCTGGGCTGGACCTGCCCCAACACACAGCTGTGTGGGCCGGAGCAGTGATGGGATGACAAAAAGTTCTACTAACACGCCATGATGTCACAGATGTCATGGGCGTGGCCAATGTCATGATGTCATGATGTCATGGGCGGAGCCGACATCATGACATTGTGGGCGGGGCCAAAAATATAAATAAATAAAATAAAAATAAATAAAATAAAAATAAACACACACACACACACCTCTCAGCCCACCCACCCAGCCAGACAGCTACAACACAAACCCGTAAATAACTTAAATAAATAAAATAAAGAAATAAATAAAATAAAAATTAAATAAAAATACAACCACCCACCCAAAACACAAATAAATCACCCACCCACCCCAAATAAAAAACCCTCACTTACTTATCTTCCTTGGGGCAGATGAATCCCCACGGCCTGGGGCCACCCGGCAAGGCGCGCCACCCCGACTGCGGCCTCCTCCTCCTCCGAAGGCCGCAGCCACAGGAGCCACCGCCTGCAGCTGCCGTTCACAGCCGCTGTCGCCGCCAGAGCTGCCGCTGCCTGCAGCCCTGTGGCCTCCTCCTCCTCGGGCCGGTGCCTTTTTGGCCCGGCTCCAGCTGCGGCCACGGCCAGGGGCGGCCAGGGGCTGCGGGCAGTAATGGCTCTGGCGGCGGCTCCAGCCACGTGGCTGTAGCCAGAGCCACCGCCAGAGCCACTGCTGCCCACAGCCCCTGGCTGGCCCTGGCCGTGGCCACAGCCGGGCCAAAAAGGCACCAGCCCAAGGAGGAGGAGGAGGCCACAGGCGCCCGGTGGAGGAGGAGGCTGAAAGCAGCAGCAGTGCGCCCTGCCAGGTGTCCCCAGGGCATGGGGGCTTGTCGGCAGCAGACGGCCCAGGGAGGCTTGCAGCCGCGGCTAGAGCCACCGCCAGAGACACTGTTGCCTGCAGCCCCTGGCCGCCCCTGGCTGTAGCCAGAGCCGGGCCAAAAAGGCACCGGCCCAAGGAGGAGGCCACAGGCGCCTGGCAGAAGAGGAGGCTGCAGGCGGTGGCGGTGTGCCCCGCCGGGCGTCCCCAGGGCATGGGGGCTTGTCAGCAGCGGACGGCCCAGGGAGGCTCGGTGGCAGCGGATGGCCCAGGCAGGCCTCAACGTGCCCCGGGGGAGGTGCCTGAAAGGTGCGGCTCCGGCTCCAAAAGAAAAAAAAATAAAATTGGAGCCAGATTGAGTTTTTGCGCATGCGCAGTCAATTGGAGCCATTTTGGCTCTGATTTTTTTTAAAAAAAATTCTTTCGGATGCCTCAAAAGTTGACTCACCTCCCGGAGAACCCTCCGGGATTGTTCCTACTGGTTCCAAGGAACTGGATGGAACCGGGGTCATCCCATCACTGGCCCAGAGGCATGGTTCCTCCTGTCATTTCCGGTGCTTCTGGTTTGCATGGTGGCGGCAGTGGCGACATGTGCAATCGCAGCATTGTTTTGTCTGCTTTTGCAGCCTCTGCTACTACCCATGACAGTGGGAGAGTCAGTGTGAAGAGTATTTTTGCCCCCTTTTTATATTTTTTGCCACATTTTCACTGTGTTTTCGCAGCAAAAACATGGGATTTGAGAACTTCTGGTTTCCGCAGTGATGATGGCATTTTGGGCACTTTTGGAAGTGGCAGGGAGCTTCTGGCGATGACTAGGTACTTACCGTAGGCCAGATTTATTTGTGCCATGGATTAGGCCCTCAGGCCGTAGGTTGCAAATGCCTGTTTTACAGTGTCTTGCAATTTTTAAATTTTAAAGATAGTCTGCTGGAGTAATTTTTTGCTGTGATTCCCAACTATTGAGCAATATAGGACCTATGCTCTGTAGAGCTGGAGGTATGTATCCTATATCTTTTTTCTAATACTCTCTTTAGCTTTCAGAAATCCCAAAAGCAACAGGGATGGGGGGGGGACCCATAGGACAATGATTTTCCCTCAATTGCTCTTGCCCAGCCTGAAGAATGGTTACCTGTTAAATTCAGAGTTGCTACAATGTTAGGATTAGGTTTTAATTTCAGCCAATGATTTGAAGCTAAACACTTGCTTCAAACGGGACTGTTCCAGTTTCTATTCTGAGTAGGGCATTTTATTGTGATTGTATCATTCTACTTTTAATCTGTTTTTATTCTGTTTTTGTAATCATATTTCATCTAAAGTATTTTATCACGTTTTAACCTGATATGGTCAGATGACTAATCAGTTAATAAAGGAGATGGATTCTAGAATACATACCAGTTTCAAACCACTCCTGAGGGAAACGCTGTGAGATAAATAACCCCATGGTTTCTACCTTACTGTTAGATGATTGTTTTGCATAATGTATGAATGAGTGTAAATATTCTCTGTCTACAGAGGAAGCTTTAAGTCTGGCCCATTGTCTAGTCTGGGGGAGGCTGTCAAATGCTAACTTGAAGTCAACAAAAGCAAACAGTGTCCCTTGAGGCCTGGTGCCATATTTTTCTACCAAGTTTTGTGCTATTAGGCACTGGTAGAGAAGGGACTGTGGTGGCTAAGATGCTGAACTTGATGACTAGAAGGTTGGCAGGTCAGCAGTTCAAGCCCTGAGTACTGCACAATGGAGTGAACTCCCATCTCTGTCCCAGCTCCTGCCAACCTAGCAGTTCAAAACTAAGAAATTGCAAGTAGATCAGTGACGGTGAACCTTGGCATTCCAGCTGTTTTGCCAACACTAGTTTAGGAGATTAAACTAAACAAAAATCAAAAATGTTGTAGCACTTTGAAGACTAACTGTTGTGTTTTAATTTTAGCTTTTGTGGATCAAGTCCACTTCATCAGACTTGATCCATGAAAGCTAACATTAAAATATAACAGTTAGTCTTCAAAGTGCTACAATCTTTTTGTTTTGTTTATTCTCTGACAGGCTTGAAACACAGACTAACATGGCTACTATTAAAAAAGTTTTGGATAGAAACACAATTCTCCAGACTTGACTGGGATTATATTAGAGAACTTTACTCTTTAGTTGTTTCTACAGACAGGACTTTCAAAGATAGTCTCTCTGACTTTGGGTCAAATCAAAATTATGCCGATTCCACAAAGCCCTGACTGAGATGAACGTGATATTAGATTTAGAAGGAAAGCCGGTAAAGTTTTGTGACTTCGACACAAGTGCTTTATTCCATATTGCAGAGTCAGGCATTTCTGCAGTGGACCTGACTGAGATCATGGTGTTAAATTAACTAATCAGAGTCATTTGCTGCTGCAGAAGAATGCAGACTATAAGGGTTTGATGAGGCATTTTCCAAAGTGTCAACAGTTGTTGAGATGCACCTTTCAAAATTCAAGGGTTTAAAGGTAGCCAGAAATGAGAAGGAACTTGCATTTAGGTACAATTCTCAGTCAAGTCCAGAGAGTTGTGTTGCTGTCCTAGGCTTGTGTTGGCATTTTACTTCTTTGCAGCAGGATCTGGAGGCAGTTTCTGCTCTTTAATCAGTGTTAATTTGTTTAAGCTTTTCTCTGAAGAAAGGAGTGAAGAGTCCTAATAGCAGAGTATAAATTTCTCACAGAGTCCCGGAGGCCTTCAAATGGAGAGTTGATATATTCTTTTAAGGGATTAATAGGATGATATGATGAGCCTTGTGCTGCTAAAAGATTGACTAAGGCAAGCAGGTATACTGACTTGAGATTCTATTAATTGAAGTCCAAGAACACCTGGAGAGCCAGTTGGCTGACCCTTGGTCTACACCAAGCTTCTGTTGTTCATGTAAAAGCCAGGAGTAAAGTCAAACCTCACATAACGAGTGTTTCGCTTAGCGAAAAACTCGCATAAGAGCAAGTTTTTCGCTAACCGGGCTGACTCACATAACGAATTTTTCGCTATGCAAGTCAGACTATTCCCTATGGAAAAACTCGCATAACGAGCGTTTCTATGGGGAAAACTCACATAGCGAAAAAAATTTGCTATGCTAGTTTTCCCCTTAGAAACGCTCGTTATGCGAGTTTTTCCATAGGGAAAAATCCGACTCGCATAGTGAAAAATTTGTTATGCGAGTCAGACTCACATAGCGAATTTTTCACATAGCGAGCAACCTCGCAGAACAAATTAAATTCGTTATGCGAGGTATGACTATATCCAAACAGGCTGTGGCAGATCTCAAATAATGAGTGATTTTGCAAATGTTTTAGAGCTAAAATAAAATAAAAAAGAATTTGAAGATTAAACTAAAACTTAGTGGTTAAGCCACTGGACTTGATGCCTGGAAGGTCGTCAGGTTAGCAGTTTGTGACCTGAGTGCTGCACAATGGAGTAAGCTCCCGTCTTTATCCCAGCTCCTGCCAACCTAGCAATTTGAAAGCAAGAAATCGCAAATAGATAAATAGGGACTACTTCAGGTGGGAAGGTAAATAGCATTCCATGTACTCCAGCATCTATTCATGCTTGCTACATGACCACGGAAATGTCTGCAGACACAGACAGTGCTGGCTCTTTTGTTATAAACTGAGATGAGCACTGAACCAGTGGTGGGCTCCAAAAATTTTTACTACCACACTGTGGGTGTGGTATGGTGGGTATGGCCAAGGGGAAAGCCCTGCATTGCACCCAAATTAGGACTACTTTACTTCAAAACTTGAATGGGCGCAGTCAGCCAGAATTTCTGCTACTGGTTCTGGGAAACTGGTGCGAACCTGCTGAAGCCCACCACTGCACTGAACCCTAGATTTGGATACGACTGGCTTTTGAGCAAGGGTGACATTTACTTTTACCTTAAAGCTAGGCTGCTCTGGTGGCAGTTAATCATGAATAGAGACAACTGACCATCTAAATGAGATTGATCCACCCCTGTCACAATCTTGCCCTATAGATACTGTAAGACAAGTAATGTTTGAACCACAAGCTGCATTGTATAATCTGGAAAAGAGTGCAAACCAAGGCCTAACTGTGTACCAATTAGAGATTGGAGAAGTTACTTTTTTATTGTAACTTCCAGAATGGCCATTCCACCCAGGAATACTGGGGCTTCTGGTCTAAGAAAGTAGTTTTTTTGAACCATGCTCAAAAAACCATAGTTCTAGAAGCATGACATAGATCAGTCAACCTTAAAAAGTGGAAAGAAGAAAATTATCTCCTGTCCCAAGCAGAGTTAGTTATCAAGGTAGTATTGGGAAACACTACATGTATACAACAAATGAACAGTTCCAGTACTTTGGATCTCCATGTACAGAGCAAAGCTGTTTGATATATTCCTTAGACCCAATGATTATCTATTAACACATTGCTTCACCTGCAGTAGCTCAGTGGTTAAGAAGCTAGCCTTGTTAGCTGTAAGGCTGGCAAAGTCGGCAGCTCAAGACCTGGGTACTGCATGACGGATTGAGTGTCTGTCTCTGTTCTAGCTCTTGGGGACATGAAAGGAGCCTCATTCTGGCGTTCCCTAAGAGGAGTTTCTTCCACAAAAACCCTTTCAACCCAGAATAATTTCTGACATGAAATTACAGTGGAACCTCATACAACAATCACCCCGTATAGCAACGGAATCGCATAACAATTAGGTTTTGCGGGAAAATGGTGTCCCAGATAACAATTTTCCCTATGGAAAAAAAACCGTACAACAATTTTTCAATGGGAAAAACCACTTAGGAAAAAAGAAAGAAAAGAAAAGAAAAGAAAAGAAAAGAAAAGAAAAGAAAAGAAAAGAAAAGAAAAAGAATAGTTGTACAATGCATCCCATAGGGAAAATCGCTATATGATGCATGTATCATATAGCAATTTTTTCACACAACGAGCCCCGTGGAACGGATTAAAATCATTGTATGAGGTACCACTGTACTATTATTATAGCACATTGCAACCATGTTTAGATTGATATCATTCCATTGTTCTAGAGCAGTGTTTCCCATACTTTGGTTTTTGGACTTCAATTCCCAGAAGCCAAAATCAGTTCCCCAAAGCACTGATCTGCCAATGTACTGACGTAGACTACTGGGAATTGAAGTCCCCTCGTTGGGAACCACTGCTCTAGAGTTTGGAAAAGCAACTTTTTTTTTTTTTTTACTATGAGGTCAAACTGCCAACCTCCCGACCTTCTGGTTGTCAGGCTCAACATTGAAACGACTAATCCACCACAGTTCCAACAGTATACATTGCTTACATCCACTGAAATCAGTCAACTGAAGCACACACAACTGTGTACGTGCACTATCTATAATTTGGATTCTTTATTTTCCAGAATGAAACAGAAATCTTCATTCTTCAGAAACAAATAAATATCCAACGGCTGAGATCCAAATGGAAAATGCCTTAAAAGATGAGTTGAAGTTGTAATGGACATAGCTGTTCACTGCTTGAGAGAGTTGGGCAGCGGGGGGGGGGGGGGGAGATGAGACAAACTTCAGGGTTGGAAAGGAGAGGTGAAACATATGCAGTTAACCAAGACACTACCTGCTTAACTACATCAATGCTATCCTGAGATGCAGTGTAATTTGCCATTCAAGTTAGCTGTCATTTATGCATGCCATAGATTAAAAAAGACAGAAGCTTCTTAAAGTATTAACACTGATGTTCAAAATACTTTCACCAACCTTTTCTGGCATGTAAATAGGATGGCAGGAAGAAAGGCAGCTGAGGATTCAGAACCATGCACACAGAGGCCTTTTTAAAGATAGGTAAATCATTTCCTTCTTAAATGAAATTCTGTTCGACTGCATGAAATATGAACACTAATTAAATGCACAGTCTGTGGGCCCTCCATACTTTAAAGCGCTTTCTTTTTTCTCTTTCTTTCTTTTTTCCTCCTTAAAAAGTGCTCACCTCAGACAGGCCAATTACCCAAGAATTATGGAGTCAAGAGGAAAGTAGCTAAATTTCTTTACTTGAGTGATCACAACCGCGAGCTGGCGATTAGTCCCTGAGAGCACCAGCAGGGATGTAGTGGGGACACTCGCATTGGAAAGCTTCAAATAGTCATTTCCTTGGTTTAAAATAAAATCTGACTGCACTAAATAGACAGTTTTTAATCTCAATTGGACATCTGAAGATTTCTCAAGCTGTTGTTGGCCACAGCAGAAACGAATTTTTCTGCTTTGTTGATTAAACCAGTGGTCTCCGCCATTGCTTATCGGCCTGCGACGAGCTGTTCTTTTTAATTAAAAGTGAGCCACCACGAGAGAGCAATTAACAGCTAGTAATTACTATGCTCTTCAGAACGGCAACATTTTGCCTTTCATTCCAATTATATAATGGACAAGTGGCTTTTTGATCTTCAAATTAGTGAGCTCTTGTACTATTTGTTTTGAGGCAGATTTGGAAGGTTAATGATGGCCTGTGGTGGCACTCTTCGACTGACTGATGTAAGACAAGGAGAAAAAAGCTGGTAAAGAAACAGGAATAGTCTATCAAGAAATGCAAATGTTGCCTTCATGATAATGAACAGGAAAGTCATGCAGCTGTTAATATGCAGGTTGTTTAATAAGAGCAAAACAAGGCCCCATTTTGGGTTTTAATTTGCACTATGGAATTCTTTTCTTTAAAAGTTTTAATTAAACATCCTAATATAGATTCTTTAGAGAGTGACACATAACATTTAACCGCTTGATTCTTAATTGTGTTTGCCTTTGATTGTGGCACCTATAATTTAACGTTTTACTATAGCACAGAGACCTGGAAGTTTCCCTTAGGACGTACAATACATTGACTTCATTTTAACGTATTTTAAGTAATAAGACTTAAAATTTATTTAATGGCCATTATGTCCTTTTGAGTGCAGGGACCCCCTTCCATCACAAATCCTTGTCTAATTTTAATTACTATTGATTTGCATTTCTTAAAGAGAAAGCATGACTGTAACAATGGTTTACAGTCCGGGAGTCCTGCCAGAGGATGTGCGGGTGGAATGTGTCACGGGTGAGCTTTCAGAACAGATCGATAATACAATACTAGGGTCATCTCTGCCAGTAGTGTAATTCAGCAAAGTAAATATTGCCTTAACTGAATATTATAGCAAAAACACATCCAATTTTTAAACTGTTTTCCTAACATCTGTTTGGCTTGAAAGCATAGAAGCCTGTCAAGAATGCTGATATATTAACATTGATTACTTGGGGATGGGGGAAAGTAGTGTATTCATGTTGATTTGTAACTCACCATCCTTAAAAATTCACATTATTTAACAAGCATCAAAGAAAGAAAGAAAGAAAGAAAGAAAGAAAGAAAGAAAGAAAGAAAGAAAGAAAGAAAAAGAAAGAAAATGCTGTTATAGTAGTATTGAGTTGAAAACTACTAGAATATATTGATTTTGGTATTCTTTACAGTACACATATTGCCAATATGCCTCTATTTCACTTGATAGATTACTATTAAGGATATCAAAATGGGTTGGTGGGAGGTATTTTTCCACTACAGAAAGATTAAATTTAATAAGCAATGGCCTCCTCTTTATCTATGGTTTGCCAGTTATTAGAAAGTTTTCAAATGGGAAACAAGGTACTTCAGATATTTTCATTTCTCATTTCCATGTTAAGGGTGAAGACCATGTCAATGATAAAAGAGTAGTTTGGTGAGCAGAAGACCCAGGTTCAGTCCCTGATATCTCCAGATGTCAAAGTTCAAGAGCTGTTGCCAGTGTAGACAGTATACAGATAGATGCTCCAGTGGTCCAACTTAATATAGGGCAGTGACTTGTAGTCTTATAACACTCAACATAGGAAAGATAGCAGGTGATATCTTCATGTTGAAAGTTCTTTTCTTCACTTTAACATGTAGGATCGTTTGAAATAAGAATAACGATCATGTGCCTTCAAGTCAGTTCTGACTTATGGTGACCCTTGTCAAGGTTTTCTAGGTAGAGAACACACAGAAATGGTTTACCATTCCCTTTATCTGAAGGGCTCCCTGCAACTATGCAACATGGAAATGACTATACAGGTTGGCTCTTCTCTAAACTTCTGCAACCAAATACAGTAAACCAAACACAGTACAGTAAAACCTTGCATAAAGAGTGCCTTGCTTAGAGACTAACTCGCTTATAGAGCAGAATTTTCTCTGAATGGTCACTTCGCTTAACAACTAAAACCAACCAAAAACTCGCTTAACAAATAAATCGGGGTTGACAATCCCCCCACCAGAAATCACAATTGGTGACTTACAATAGTGTTTCGCTTAAAGAGCAAACTTGCTTAAAGAGCAATCCCATGGAATCCATTATGCTCTTTAAGCGAGGTACAACTGTACCTAAATGACTGAATTATCCAGCCAACCAGAATGAGTTATGTCCATGATCAATATCTGTTGTTAAGTACAGAGAGGTGAAATAAGTTGAATTCAGAAGGGGTAATCTTATGATTTTGGTGAAAAGAGAAAGAATACTACACAGGAATGCTACTTTCAGCAGGAACCCTGTATGAAGTGAAATATAAGATTCTGCATAGTGTTATATTCAAGAAAGTAGCAGCAAATTGGTGTGTACAACTGGACATCATGATATATATGAACAGAAATCTGGGGAATGGATGACTAAACTGTACTTTTGAATCTGAGAATGTCAGAGTTTTCTTAAGATATTGTCGGTGTATTTAGGAAGTGACTATGAAGGGTAGAGTAGAGTAGAATAGGTAGGGTGTGTTTTTTTGGTCATTAATGTTATTGTTGATGTTGTAGTTAGTGAATGAGAAAGGGTTAGAGAGGAGGTACATGTTTGGGTGTGTGTGTGTTATATATGATGTTATTGTCATTGTCATTGTCATTGTCATTGTCATTGTCATTGTCATTGTCATTGTCATTGTCATTGTCATTGTCATATTTCGATGGTTAATAGAAAAATAAAACTGTTTTCACACACAAAAAAGAAATTACTGTGAAAAGGAGACAATATGGAGCAATTTGTGAAATGTGCACAAAATGTGTTACTGTGGATTGTTCGGAAATAGCATTATAAAGCAGTTTCATTTGCTGGAGCTGTTATGTTATTTTTAAACTAGTTAATGTTTAATGTTTTGGTTCATTGTCAAAATCATTCATGATGTCTAGTTCCATTGTTCAAGATAAGCGTTTTGTCTGAACATTTTACAATCTGCTTGAATCACTCTTTCCAAATCCAGGACAGGTTCTGATCTGCTTCAAAATCACATATCAAAGAGATTTGTTTTGAGTTTCGCAATTAGTACGTCTCATGTTTGTTTTATCAACAGAAAACTGCACTGGTTGCAGTCCGGGAGCGACGAGGGCGGTGCAGGCCAGATGAATCACAGCAAAACCCATTTGTGTGGATTCATGGGGGCTTGGGCTTCTGGGAAGTGAAGTCCAAAAACATCTGGAGTGCCAAGGCGCACCATCACGGGTCTATACATAATCAGTGCTTCATATAACTTCTTTTTACTTCTTATTACAGTTCCCTGTTATTAGGGTATTTGTTGTCTGTTATGTATCTTTAAAATAATATTGGATTTTAAAAAGTGCTCACCCTAGAGTTCTGTCCATTTACACTGCATGCATCTGCCACCATTAGTATTTTGAAAAAGCAAAATTCCTTGCCTCTGGCTAATTAGTTCAGTTTCTTTGTGCAAAGCTAAAAGTAAAAGTATCTCTTTCTCAAAAGCCAGTTGTGTCTAACTCTAGTGGGCAGTGCTCATCTCCATTTACAGCGAAAGAGCCAGCACTATCTGTGTATGCAGACATTTCTATGGCTATGTGGCAGGTATGACTAGATGCTGGAGTGCACAGAATGTTGTTACCTTTCCTGCCAAGGGTGTACCTATTTATCTACTTGCAACTTGTTGCTTTTGAATGGCTAAGTTGGCAAGAGCTGGGACAGATGACTGGAGCTCACCACCATCATGCAGCACTTGGGGTCTCAAACTGCTGACCTGTTGACCTTCCAGTCATCAATCCAGACATCAGTCTCAGTGTCTCACCCAATAAGCCCATACTTTGTGAAAAATTTATACTAACTTTATCTTCTGGATATAGTCTGTATTCATCTAGATCAGGAGTTCTCAACCTTTTAAAGCTGGGAGCCGGGTCACCCTTCCCAAGCAACTCAGGGGCTGGATGGCCATTTTGCCCTTCCTCCACCACAAGGCACTTCCTGGTGTGGTGGAGGCAGTGGAGGGGGCCACATGAAATGGCACCATGGGCTGCATCAAGCCCATGGGCCACAGGTTGAGAATCCCTGATCTGGATTTTCCACACCCGTCGATAATTTCATGGCAGACAAGAATTTAACCCTTAGCAAACAAAGTCCTGCATTTGACTCTAAGAACATCTGTAACCAAAGGACATCCCTGTTCAGGGCAAAGATGCTACTAATCTATTTTCCCATTTCTAGCCATTGTTCACCCATGTGCCAATGGAACGCACTTAAACAGACCAAGGGCACTCAGCATAAAATGTCCAAAAGAGACAGGATATCGCATCTTGCTGAAGGTCCATTGGCCTGGTTCTGATCAATACCTCAAGAGAAGACAGAGAGTAGAATTTTGCCACACTGATTTTTGAGAAAGGAAATAGCAAGACTGCTTCCTGTTTTATCAATATCAGTAAAAATTGCTTGTCCACACTGTAAGTAAACATGCATTACACTTTGCTTTTCTCTGTAAGTAGGAAAAACAGAATAAATGGTGCAAAATAATTAAACATATAGAAACATCTTTAATTTTTGTAGTTTATGCTAATTATAGTTGATATTTATTTATTTTTAATTCACAATGTTTATATCTGATATTTCAACACCCAAAAAACCACCCCTCAATGTGCCAAAAGTGAAAAGAAAAATGTAAGTTGGCATATCAGCCTTAGTCTGTAGCTTTGTTTGTTTCAAAACATTGATTTCCTTGGCCCATGTTTTTTTTTTTTTGGGGGGGGGAGGGAGGCAGGCAGCGGTGTCAGTGTCAGGGGGAACTATTCCTCTGTTTGACCCTGGCAGCAGCCAGTTTACACATCATTTTACAGGTGTTTTGCATTTATTGAAGAATTATAAGATGACTGAAAGCATATTGTGCACACTCTCAGACATCATAATTTTGGCTCTTTTTAGCTGACCCTTCAACGAAGAAGGAGCTAATCTTGGCTGCATTAACCAATATTTAGCCATCACATTTCTGTAGTAATTGAATATGGTTGGCTGCTTAAGGAACATATGGTTGTGGAATAACCTAGCCATATGTGCAGGGAGTAGTCTTGTCAAGAAGTAAGATTAGGAATTTCTTTCCACAGCTAATGCAGTGAGAAATATGTGTCTCAACCCAGGGAAAAATATATATACTTAAGGCCTGCAATCCTCAAAACATATTACTTAGGTGTAACTTTATGGATTTGAATGGGACTACTTCATTGGAAATGTTTAAAGGACAGCAGCCAATGTCTAGAAGCAGCAATGTGTTTTTGTAAAAGTTAAAATGAGTATTCCAGGACAAGATGAAAATTAGCCTCAGAGGAAATAACATTTTTCTGTTTCCTTACAAGAAGAGAATATCAAATTCCAAGTAGATGATCGGCATGTATACAAATCATAGATCACATTCTTGTGACATACTTGGAAAATCCAGTAGCCTTGTAATTGTCATTTCTGATTTTTGCCTCCCCACTTTGACCCCCCCCCCCAATTTGTGGAGTTTATCTATGACAGTACTTTGAAAAAAGCACTTTGAATGTTTTAGGTTTGTTGTTACTACATAATGTGGGCCAAGATCCCAATAGCCACTTCAGGGCATGCTGAGCGATTTGGGCGTTCCCGTTGAGATTTCAGATATTTCTTTTCAGCAGGGAAAAACATGGCCATGCTCTATCATAATATGCTTTGAAAGGCTTCTGAGCTTCAAAAGGCATTTGTCATAGAGCACGAAGGATCTCTCTAAACCACACATAGATCCTAAATTCCCTTGGCTTTAAGGAACAAGTCTGGCTTTTTGAGTCCAAGACACAGAGTCCTATACACTGAAGGAATGAGATATTAATGTACACCTGGTCAACTTAGTCAAGTAGATCCAAGGCAGATGTAAATTGAACGTGACTCATTTGTAATTGGAAATGTAAAGAATGAGCCTTATGAATGTGTGTTTATTTTGGAACATTTTGATAAACCTGTAGAAGTGAGTACCAATTTTTGTGTGCCTCAGAGAGAAAGAAAACACACATGTACACTCCCACCCCCCTTTGAAGAAATAGGTTCAAGTTACTTGCAGCCATTTAGTCTGTTTTGTGCTTGTCATACCTCATTAATTTGGAAGCATAAAGTTTGAATGGAACACCTCCAAGGAAGACTGACATTCTTTTCAGAAATCTCCCATCTGAGTGGCTATATTGGAGGAGTTGCAAAGATTTGAGCAAGTTTGCTTCCATTAGCAGAATGATTGTGCTCACCACAGTCTCACAAGTGGCCAGTTCCGCCTCTCCCTTTCACACTTTCACTGCAGCCTTGAGGATATTATCAAAGTGCACCTTCCATCTGGCATGGCCTCTTCTGCCTCAATGACTGATGGGAATCAGAGTTCCTTCTCTGCTTATTTTGCCGTTGGGTTCAATATGATGGCTTCCAGTGGCATGTCCTCCACTGAGGGGACCATCACCCAACCTAAAGGGGCTCATCTGTCTGTAGCCATTGGCACCTTTAGGGAGTCAAGTTATTTACTACTGTCCAACACTCGGCATTGTGTTGCTGACTGCACGGTCTACTCCATTACCATAGCGGGCTGTCCGGCCAGACATTTAAATAACAGGGTATTACCAGTTGTAAAAAAACACCATAAAGCTATCTGTTATGCTAACCATTCTGAATCGCTGTACCTGATGTGTATAAATTTATGCCATGAAGTCTCACTCCCATGTCTGATGAGGTGGACCTGATCAACGAACGCTAACATTAAAATACAGCAAATAATCTTTAAGGTGCCACAACATTTTTTTGTTCTGTTTACTCTCTGATATGCTTGAAACACAGACTAACACAGCTATTATTCCAGAGTTATTAAAGCAAAGCAAAAAGCAAAGCATTCACACTTATATACTGCCACATAGCACTTAGTGCGCTCTCTGAGTGGTTCACAAGTTAATTAGCATTGTCCCCAATATGCTGGGTACTCAAGGCTGATTCATCCTTGATCTCTGGTCAGTATCAAGCCCACAACCTTTTGGTTGCAGGTCAGCAGTTTAACCACCACACCACCAGGGCTCTGTAGTGTATGTTATCCAAAGTGTTGAGATTATCACTACCAGACCAATTACTTCCTTCCATCTTGCTCAGGTGTTTTGCAGAACTACTGCCCACATGGTTTAGGTGTATTGTAGATTTATATGACATCAGTGGCATCAGATGGGGGCATGAGGGGGGCACCCTGCCCTTGGGCTATTGGTATTCTTGGACTACAATTCCCAGAAGTCCTAGTGGGAGCGGGTGCTGTTGTCCACCAGGATGCAAAAAATTTGGCTTATGCCCCGGGCAGCTGAAATCAACGCTACACTACTGTATGACATGCAATTCAATATAATGGATAAAAGGAGTGTACATTATGATTGTTCAAAGACTAAGTCAAAAAGCCTATATGAAATGAACACTTTATGTAAAGCATTAGATTTCACAGCCTACTTTTTCACACACCAAAGTGGAATTGCCTCTATGCCATTTTTAGTCAACAAAGGAGTGCATGGTATCATATGAAAACATAACAGTTTAAATATGTTAGAAGTCAAATTAAGTTGAGAAATACAGGTAACTGGTTGTTTGCTGTTGATGGGCAATGCATCTGCTTAGCACAAGGGACTACAACACTGTTCTGTAATGCAAATAAACCCCATGTTCTATTTCATTGCTTCCTTTAGTGTCTTTCCACATTAATTCTTTTGAACACAGGATTGTGGTTAGGTAAAAGTACGTCTCTTAGAAGCCGCAGAAGAAGAGCATTGAAACTTGCTAAGGAATTGGGCTCATTTTTAACAGTGGACATTTTGTTCCTGCACAATTTCTAACACAGGGAGATCTTTCAACCTTGCATATTAATCAAAATTGTACCATGGATTCAGGAGTGTGCTGGAAAAAAATTAGGTTTTATTTCCATGTCAGCACGGAGGGGCTGTAGAATATTTAAAAAGCAGCTTTGTTTAGGAACTAGTGCCTTGGATAGCTGCTTGAATTATTTGTCTTAGTTATGTGCAGAGTTTTCAGAGTTCTGTGCCAGGATGTGACTACAGAATTAGGGAGACCATGCAGTGATTTATAATAATAGCCTCATTGTACAAAATATCCTCTATTTACTGCAGACAAACAATGTAACCAGTGCAGTAACATTTTCTTCCTTCCTTCCTAGAATATTGATTTATTAAAAGGTAGTAGCCCCTTATTATGTCAATTCTCCTGTAAAATATTTTTTCTTTTTTCTTTTTTTATTTCTTGATACAGCCCAATTCTATGTAAATATAATTGTCTGGCTGGACATCCCGCTATGGTAATGAGGTAGACTATACAGCCAGCGACTCAACGTCGAGTGTCAGGCGGTGGCTAACTAACCTGACTCCCTAAAGGGACCAACAGTTACAGTCAGATGAGCCCCTTTAGGTGGGGTGATGGTCCCCCTCAGTGGAGGAAATGCCACTGGAAAACATCATTTGGACCCAACAGCAAAATGAGCTGAGAAGGAACTCTGATTTCCAATGGTCATGGAGGTGGCCATGCCAGATGGACTGGCTGTGAAGGTGCACCTTGTCCAAATCTTCAAGGCTGCAGCAGTCCATTGTAGTCCCAGTGTTAAATCCTGCATGTCGTGCTTCAAGTGTGCTGTGGGAGATGGCTCGGAGCTCACAGTGTGTGGGTCATTTCATGGCAAGATGGGATCCACCTTGCCTCCCCACTTAAACAAATTCATGCCAGTGACATTTTTCCTGTTTCAGGAAAAAGTGCATTCTCAGATACAAGTTGCAGTTGACAATTATGTAAACATACATAGACCACAGTTGTAGTATGTGTATAATTTCTCATCTTTATATTTTCAGACTCATTCCAAGACAGTAGTCTTTTGTCCATTTTTACAGCATGTTCTTTTTGATATGACTTACATGTTCATTTAGACATGAGTTGATTTCTCCCTGCCATTTCATTTGGTTTTGAATTCTTCCTCAGGTGTACAATTGTACAATTCATTTTTAAGGCTTTAGATGTTACAATAAGGAAGGCATTATCTAGAAGAAGTTCTTATCAGAAATGCTTGCCAATTGTCACATTTTAATGACAAAAGAAAAAAAGAGATCACAATGTTGGCTCATGAAGTAAAACAAAACGTACAGATAAAACCCAACATTTATAGGTAGGACGTTGGAGCATGGTGGCTTTAGTGATTAAGATGCTGAGCTTGATGATTGGAAGGTCTGCAGTTCAAGACCCAAGTGCTGCATGATGGAGTGAGAGCCAGGGCCGTAGCCAAGGCCCCCCCCTGAGGGGGGAACCCTCCTGAGCTAACAGCTCTCCCCCATGGTGCCAATGTTATATATGTGAGTGTGACATTGCTGCCCCTCCTGGGAATTTTTCCCCTCCTTAAATTCCCCCCCCCCCGAATCCTGGTTACGGCCCTGGTGAGAGCCCATTGTCTCTCCCAGCTCCTGCCAACCTAGCAGTTCAAAAGCAAGAAATTGCAAGTAGATAAATAATTACTGCTTCGACAGGGAAGATAACAGTGTTTAGTGTGCTCTGGCATCTAGTCATGACTGCCACATGACCATGGAAATGTCTGCAAGCACAGACTTCACTGGCTCTTTGGTTCAAGCAAGGGAGACCATTATTGGCAGGACAGACTCTTGTTATGATCAGGTAAAAAGCCACAAAAATGTCCAAGCTTTCAAGAGCTGAAGAACTATTTATGGACGAAACTCTCTTGCTTAGCATATTAAATTGTATAACAGAAGGTTTATTGAAAGAGTGGGGATGTTGGTGAGCCATTTCCTCTATATGTTCAATTGAGTCCAATCGGGCTACTCTAGCTGCAACTTACTCTAATTGTATAATTAGCATATAAGGGCTGTGTTGGCTCAGTGGTTAAGAAGCTCACCTTGTTATTTATTTATTTATTTAGATTTATATCACCACCCACTCGCCATGGCGACTCAGGGCGGCTTACAGTCAGGAAAACAAAAACAAAAACGCAAAAACACACAGCACAAACAGCTAAAATCCATTCCTCCTCCCGGCCAGAGGAAGTTAGTCTTATCCTTCCCAGAGCCCAGGATTAGGAAGTGGAAGCTTCCATCTAAAAACCTTAAAACTGTTAACATTTAAAATTAAAATCTAAAAAAAGATTAAGCTGGAAGGCTAGCAAGTCAGCAGTTCGAGACCTGGGTATTGCATGACAGTTTGAGTGCCCATCTTCTGTCCCAGCTCCTGCAAGCCCAGAAGTTAGAAAGCAAGAAATTGCAATTAGATCAATAGGGACCACTTGGGTGGGAAAAGATCTTGGGGACAAGAAAGGAGCCTCATTTGCGTGTCCCCTGAGTGGAGTTTCTCCAGCAAAAATCCTTTCAACCCAGAATAATTTCTGACACAAAATTATTATTATTATTAGCATATAGAAAATGACAGACTCAATAGACCTCATGTCATCTGCCGGAATGTTTTTCTTTTGAAATGATTAGAAAAAAATCTCCAGTAGATTGTTCCTCTTACAAATTAATGAAATGACACCCCCTTCCAACAAATGCTAATTTTCTAACATACAGTCAATACTTGGGAAATATACCAGGTCAGTATTTGGCAAATAAATGCATCTTGAAGGTTCAATCCTAGGCACACTTACCTGGAAGTAAGTCTTTGAAGTGGGAGCCCTCTTAGTTTGTGCAAACATATTAGACAAAAAACAAAATAAATCAAATAGAAATAGACAAAAATGCTCTGGTACCTTGAACATTAAATGGTATATTAGTGTTGGCATTTAAATAGGAAGTGAGATGTTCTTTACCATGCAATCCTATGTATGATTCATAAGTAAGTCTTATTTAACTTATTTATTTAATAATGGCCAACTATCGGCCTGTGTCCAACCTGCCCTTTTTAGGTAAGGTCTTGGAGAAGGCAGTGGCATGGCACTTCTCCTAATTTTTGAAGAGCCGGACCCAGTCGATATGGTTGGAGAGCGAGAAATCCAGCCCTAGGCCCCTCCATTATGGGGTGCCTCAGGGTTCGGTCCTCTTGCCTCTCCTATTTAACATCTACATGAAACCGCAGGCTGAGATCATCCGTTCCCATGGGGTGAGGTATCATCAATATGCTAATGGTACCCAACTGTATATCTCGGCCCGTGGAGACCCAAGCGATGCAGTGGAAGTCCTTTCCAGGTACCTGGAGGCTGTTAGGGTCTGGATGGAGGACAATGGGCTACAACTGAATCCTGGCAGGACTGAGTGGTAGTGGGCCAGGATACTTAAGAGACCGTGTCACCCCAAGAACATCTGGCTGTCCCACCAGAGCAGACTGGAGAGGCTCTCTGGTCATGCCATCGGCTAGAGAGGCGCATCTCTCTAGCACCAGAAGGAGGGCCTCCTCTGTGTCCACTCTGGCCCTATGGAACCTTCTGCCAACCGAGTTGTGTCTCCAGACAGAGTTTCTGCCCTTCAGAAAGGATGTGAAGACCTGGCTGGTGGGGCAGGTATGCGGTACGGGTCAGTCGGTTACCCCGACCTGTTGGCTTATTTGATTCCTCCCTTCTCTCTTGTGAATTTTTTTTTGCTTTTAAAATCTTTTAAAATCTGTTTTTAACCTTTTAATCTTTAAATTTTAACTTTTATCTTGAGATTGGTTGCTATCTTATTGTTAGGTTGTTATTGATGATTATGTTTTAATTGTTGTTAGCTGCCCTGAGTCACTCCTGAGGAGGGCGGCATATAAATATGATTAAACAAACAAATAAATAAATAAATAAATAAACTCACTGGAACTTACTTCCAAAACATTCATTGGTTTGCATTGTAAATAAAATCTTCAAAAAGAACAGATTTCTCACATCTGCTGACAAAATCTAGTTGGTATTAATCACAATTTTTTTAGTGCCATTTAGTGCTGCTGGTGTTCTGATTAATTTAGGTCCATGTTGCTGTCATGTTAAGCCCATTCATCTTCTGTCATGGAGCATGTAGTCCTCAATCTCTCTCTATCATTCTACCCCTTCAGGCCTTATTTTCATCACATTTAGGAGAACTCTCCCCTGCCTGTCTTTATCTTGTTAGGCTTTCAACAGCTTAAAGCAGAATCTTCATTCACTCAGTCTTGCTGTCAACCCTCCTTTGCCTAGCCTGTCTCATTTTCCTATTCATAATACCATCTCTAACCCATTTGAGGTAATATTGGGACAAAATTACATCTTGTCCTTGAGGATGTCACAGTGTAGATTAAATTGCATCATGTTCAGAAGGAATTACTATCAACTCTGTTGCCATTATTGTCAATTAAGAAGTTGAATTAAGTGTAGTCCCTGCTTAAGAGGCAGTACAGTATCTATATGTTTTGTTCAAAGCACCTAATTTGTGTTGAGTTTAGATGTACTTTCTAAAACTTGGTTATTTTCACAAATATTAATTAAATAAATGTAATTATTCATTACACTATATGTAGATGGGAGGCGACATCAAGAATGTGATAGAATGAAATTTTGAGTTCTCAAATTGAGGCTTTTGGGAGCCTGCATACATGATGCTCTCAGGGTAGGCCTGTTTCTTCACTACTAATGCTGATTCTTGGCAGAGAGAAAGAGTGTGAGGTGGTAAGTAGCTGTGAGCTGAGCTTCCTGTTTCTGATCCCATCCCAGTCTCATCCAGGGCCTCACAAATTTTGCCCTGAACTGGTCTTCCCATCTGGTTGCTGCCCTTCCTAGTGGTTGTTTTAAGTCAAGTGGTATCTATCCTGTGATAGCTTTTATCCACCTGCTATCTTTGAAGCAGCACACATGCCCGGGCCAACCAATGCCTTGCAAACTCAATCAACATTGATGATTGTTTTGCACCTCATCTTATATGCAGTTCTTGATATTCGGTCCACCCATCGTATGTGTAGCATCCTTCTCTCAATTGCTAAATATCTGCTTAAGTCCTACAAACTCAAAATTGTGATATCCCTTGTGGAGACAATCAATCCTTTATTTGGTCTTCCTCTTTTCCTATTGCCTTCAACTTTTCCTAACATGATTGTCTTTCCCAACAAGTCTTGCCTTCTCGTGATGAGTCCAATGTAGGACAGTTTCTGTTTCATTGTTTGTGCTTACAGAGAAAGTTCACACTTAATTTTATCTAGGAAACATTTGATTTTTTTTCTGGCATTCTGGCTGGGATGCCCATAAAGCTCTTCTTCACAGTCATATATAAGATGAACCATTTCCCCCCTGTCAATTTCTGTTTACTATCCAACTTTCACACTCTGTTGTAATTGGGCATACAGCAGAGTGGATGGTCTTGGTCTCCAACGATATCTTTGTCCTCTTGATGAACATTTCTAGTTCCTTCATTGCTGCCCTTATGAGTCTCAGTCTCCTTCTGAATTCTTGGTTGCAGTCTCCATTTGGATTAATTTTTTCATTTGTACATGAAAAGTAACCTTCGAATAATCAAAGGGATCCAATAGTAATAGTGAAAGGAAGCTATTGAGATATATTGCCTTTCTCCTTCCCTTCTGATATCATCCATGTCCTCCCTGAATTTTTGAATCTATTGTTAGTTTGCAGACATCACAGAATAAATGTTCAGTCTCCCGAAAGAGATATGTGATTAATGTGGAATTGTGGGATGGAAGGATGGAAGGATGAAAGAGAACTTTTGATCATTATACATATTATCGTAATAGGAGCCCTCATGGTGCAGTGGTTATGATGCCATACTCCAACCAAAACTGTGCTCATGATCTTAGTCTGATGCCAACAGGCTCAAGGTTGACTCTAACTTTCATTCTTCCAAGGTCGGTAGCATGTGTACCCAGTATATTCGAGGCAAAAAGCCAATTGCCTTGTGAACTACCCAGAGAGTGTCCTAAGCGCTATTGAGTGGTATGTAAATGTAATTGCCAATACAGCTAACACAGCACGCAGGAAACTTATTTTGCCTTCTTTAGAATATAAACAAATAGGGAGTTAATCATGTCAGAAGTAAACGTAATTGAATAAATTTTAAATTAGCATGTTATTGTGCATACATTCTGACTTCTTTAATGCTTGGCAAGTTTAATGAAACAAATTCATATTAGGGAAATCTGTATTCAGTCATAACAGCTTTGAATGTTTGTTCATAGTGGAGTGTGCTGTCCCACCTTGGATCTCAGGAGTCTGGGGGGTGGGGAGACTACTGTTATCCATTATCCCAATAAATTTATTTTCAATTCCTACTCTAGACAGAAAACAAGGTTGCTGTAAATACTGCAGTTTGATATTTGATGACAGTAGGTAGGGATATTGGAAGAATTAATCTACCATTTTCTTGAGTATTTTTCTTAGGGGGAAAATCAGCTTAATGTTGGGTGGCATTTCTGAGGTATTAAATCTTGGAAGGTCACCTCATAGTGCTGAAAGATTTCCTTCATCAAAGGTGCTATTGACCATTTCTTTATCTCAGCTCCAGACACTCATCATAGGTCATTCAGGGCTCTCGTCATCAATGGCCCCAAATGTGCTGGTATAAATGTTTCCATGATATTTTTTGTGGATCGGGGTGGGCTTGTGGAAATATTCTCTTTCTTTGATTCCTAACCCAGCTTGTTCATGGTGGCCTGTGAATTTTCAGGTGGTGGTGGTAAGTGAAATAAAAGTCTAATTTCTTTTGCTGAGAGGTGTATGTGCTCTAGGGCATGATTAGGGGTGGTCTGAGTTTATAAAAATGATTTATAATTTAAAAACATTTTTCAAGACTTAAGTGGGATTCCTTGGTGGCTCACTCTACGTATGTGCTCTTAGTTTCGTTTCCCCCTGCATCCATGCTGATAATCCAGTTCAGTTATAATGACTTTTTGTAGCTCTGCCAAATCATTGGTATTCTGCATTTTTATAATGTCTTTATGTATAAGGCTTTCATATTCTAGTGAGCCCCAGGCAAACATGGGTTCATTTTGTGTGTAGTGACAGTAACTTATTTCACTGCTTTTGTTTGCTGTTTTTGTAATGGGGAAGGTGAGATTCACCTTAGTTTTGAAACTCAGCAGGAGCTGAGAGGCTGTTCAGCAAAAATGGGAACACGTATTTTACGCATGTGTGCATTCATTTATTTCATTCTGTTTATTTACTGCCCTTCTGGCCAAATGGAATATAGGTCATGGAAACCGTACAAAGTAAAAGGTTGTTACTATGCTTCATCTTGAAGATACTATTAGATTTTCTACGGCCCACCTACCATTGGCAAAGCAATATGGGATCTTCTGAACTGCAGTTTGTTCTGAATCATTCAGGAACACATCAACAAAAGAAGGTCCAAAAAGGCAGGTCTAGATAAACATTGAAGTATTGTTTCTGCTCACCACATGGTTGCATTGACTAGGTAAACTGTGTGAAGAACAATTTGTGTGGGCCCCAGAGATAGCTCACATACATTCTCTTTCTGTGGGCACAGTTACGTTTTTCCACCATCATCGTACACAGGGGTTCTCAACCTAAGGCCCACAGGCTGTATCTGGCCCATGGCACCATTTCATATGCCCCCCTCCAAGGGCATTCAAGAAACAAAATGGCCACCCCCTTGAAGCTGTTGGGACAAAATGCCCATCCCCATTGTGCCGGCAGGCAAAATGGCCATCTGGCCCTCAAAGCTGACTGAGAGAGCATGACCCAGCCTCACGGCCATAGCCAGGATTCTAGAAGTGGGTGGGCGAATATTGTTTCAGGATGGGCAACAAAGCCTCTTTTCAGTGCATTCCTATGGGAAACTGCACTTTGCCAGGGTGGGCAAACTGCTAACTCAGGGTGGGCCAAGCCCACCCTGGCCACCCCCAAGTTTAAAATGGTTGGGAACCCCTGATCATATGAATCATTCACATATTTCCTGGTTTGCTCTAATGTTTTTAATGTTAATTATCATGAGTTCCACATCCTATGAGAGAAATGAAAAAATTAATTTGCATATGGAATTTATAACCCAAATCATGCTACTTTATTCAGCTGTATCTTTGGATACTTTTTGACTTCCATCTTTGTGGGGCTTTTGACGGGTAGGATCACAGCGTTCCGGCAGCTTATTTAGCTTCATTTACTCAGAGGCATTTTTATACTATCTGATCCAAATAACAGAAGTATATCTGATGTTTTGTATGTACTGGGTAAGCGGAACTTGGATAATACATTGAGTAGATGTGCTTTAATGTTTAACCAATAGATTGTTATCCTCAGTTGTGAGACAATTGAAATATTCTACAGCTTGACCTCTGCACAACTCAGATCTCTGGCATTATAAAACCAGTGGCTTGAAAAATACACTTGAAAGTGCTCTGATGTGAAAAGATGTAAACATCCACTGGGAATTTACTGGGATTTCTTGACATGACTAGCTCCATATCTCCAAAATAGCTTCTCACAAGATTGCAGGCTCCCTTCAATAATAAATATTCTTCTTGGGTTCTTCTAAAAGATGTGTTACCTCTCAGACTATTTTCTTCCTCCCTGGCTGTAATTCATAAGTCATATATATGAATACATTGTTAATTAGGGATGACAAGATTTGATCTGGATTGGCCCGCTGAATGAAACTAGAGCCCAAAGGGGAGCCAGACAAGTATGAATAGCTGGTATTTTGTAGTATTTTCTAGGTGGCAGGCAATGGTGTCTAGTATCCATCAGAGCTGATGTACATAATGGAATTTAGCAACAGCTTTTTAGCTTTACAGTTTAAAGAAATAGTTTCCACGCTGATCCCTGCAGTACCATTTTTGTGACTTGGATACTGGGAACTACAGTTTTCTTCTGTGGAATATGACTACTGTGCTTCTGCCTTGTAAGTACAGTCAATGTGAATGACTAATTTAGAAAGTTCTAAATGTGCAAATCACATTTAGAACTTTCTAAATTAGTCAGTCACATTGAGTACCTATGACCTCAGATGCCAATTATTTTATTTTATTTTGTGATGTATTTGTTGTTTGTTTGTTTGATCTGGTGTGTGTTTTGTTGTTATTTGTTATTATTATTTATTATTTGTTCATATTTCTCCACTGCCCTTCTCACCGAAGTGACTCAGGGCGGTTTACAAGTAATAAAAATAATCACAATAAAACACAAACACTACCTAAAAAACCTCAAATACAAAATTGTTAAAATTAAAATTTTAAATTAAAATCTAAAAAGATTAAAATCATATCTGTTTGTTCACTGCCCAGAGTGGAATACTACCCAAATGGGTGGTATATAAATACAACCAACCAACCAACCAACCAACCAACCAACCAACCTACCTACCTACTTACTTACTTACTTACTTACTTACTTACTTACTTACTTACTTACTTACTTACTTACTTACTTACTGAAAATATAAATTTGGTGTGCTGGATAGTAGCCAGCCCCCAAGTACATTCATTGTACAGCATTGTGTGGCACATAGTGTCTGGGGACTTATAGAGAAAGAAAAGAAAATTGAAATTTCAGACCCTACCCTGATTAATTTACTTTCAACGTTTGCAGGACAGTTTTGAATCAAAGCCTCTCTAGATTAGTGGTTCCCAATGCCCCACAGGGGAACTTCAATTCCCAGAAGCCTAAGTCAGTACAGTGTTTTGGGAAATTGACTTAGTCTACTGTGAATTGAAGTCCAGAAACCAAAGGAAACACTGCTCTAGCTATGATAAAAACTGCCTTGAAAATCTAGCAGTGAGACTATACATTAGACAGAAAGATAGGTAGGTAGATTTCAAGAGAAAAATAAATCTTCACAAGATGTTTAATTCTTGAAGACTTCTAATAGGTTTTATTCCAGACCTTGAGAATATAGCAATATATCTGCAAATAATTTAAGAAAAGGCAGCATGTAAATATACAGTATAGGATGTCCTAAACATTGGCTAATCTAGGTTAGCACTGTGTTTAACCAGCAGCAAATCCATCCAGGTTATATTAAATCCATCTATCATCCACAAACAAGTAGATGTAAATATCAAGAGGTTGATGATCAAGTTTTCATATTAGACTGAGAAGGAATTGATAGGCAGCTCCAATTAATTATAATATACTAACCATAATCCTAGTGATTCCTTCTACCCACCTGCCTATGATGGTATAAATAATGGTCGTGAATTATTGCTAGTTAATGAATTATTACTTATACAGTAATACCTCGGATAATGATTGCATTGGATAATGCTGAAATCGGATAACGATGCAAATTTTTTTTATAAATTTGCGTCAGATAACAATCTGTTAGCGTTATCCGATGTAATCATTTGTAGCAGCGGGGTGGCTGGGAAGCTGAACGGGGGTTTCCCATTCAGCTTCCCAGCCACCCCGCAGCTGTGGAGGCAGGGGCGGGGTGGCTGGAAAGCTGATGGGGAGCTCCCCTGTCGGCTTCCCCAGCCACCTCACAGCTGCAGATCAGGTCCCTCAACCTCCCCAGAGCTGGCAGGGGTGCCGGAGAGCTAGAAATGGCCAAAAAAACCTTTCAATTTTTTGCCCATTTCAGGCTCTCTGGCACCCCTGCCACATCCAGGGAGGATGGGGGACCCGATCTGTACTGTTTCTGAAGTTTCCCGACCTCCCAGGCAGGTGCAGTAAGTCAAAATGCTGGGATTCGAATTCTGGCATTTTGACTTACTGAACCAGCTGGGGAGGTCAGGGAACATTTGGAACACCACGGATCAGGTCCCCCAAACTCCCCAGAGTCGGCAGGGGTGCTGGAGAGCCTGAAATGTGCAAAAAAATGGAAGGTTTTTTTGCCAATTTCTGGCTCTCAGGCACCCCTACCACCTCTGGGGAGGTTGGGGGACCCAATCCATGCTGATCCAGACCTCCCCGGGTGCTGTGATCACAGCATGGGATCAGCGCTTGTGTTGGGGGATTGAAAGGGTGTGTGACCGGTTCAATACCCAACCCGAGCAGCCGATCCCACTCTGCAATCCGCCTGCCTCTTTGGAAAGGGCAGTGGGGATTCGACTCATGGAATCCCCACTGCCCTTTCCAAAGAGGCAGGTGGATTGCCACCCTGTTCCCTTTCCTCTTTGGGAAGGGAACAGGGCTTTTTTTTTAATGTGTGCAATCAATGCATCACACAACGTTAAAAACTGGATAACGACGAGACTTGTGGAACCAAGTCTCATTGTTATCCGAGGTACTAGTGTATTCCTTTTGTTGTGCCAGTTGGATGACCTAATGAACAACAAAGTATACATTTTGTACCTTGTTATCTAGCTGCAATTTATATTATTGAACTTTTATAAATATTTTTTAAAAACCAATAGGATTTCAGCCAATATAATTTAGATTGACTGACTGAGGAGCTTTAGGTACAAGTTTTTTAGCCTAATAAAACATAAGGCAAGTATCTTATTGCTGCTACCTGGATAGTTTAGCAGTTTAGGTTGCTGGATGTGGAGCACCACCTCCACCACATCCGGAAGTGACATGTGTGGCGGGCAGGGCACCCAAAGCTGTCTGAGGGAGTGTGGCCTAGCTTGAAAAAGGTTGAGAACCCCTGAGCTAGAGGTCAGGAGTTCAATATTCCACTGTGCCTCCTGAAAGAAGAGCCAGCTGGTGTGGTGTTGGGCTGTTCAATCCTAAAATACCCACTAAAGAAGGGAATGGTAAATCAGTTCTGAGTACTCTTTACCCTGAAAGTGTGAATTGATTTAATGGCACACAGTTATTATTCTGGCCCATTGCTACTCTAATTAGAGAGCAGATCCATTGAATCAGCTGTTTAGTGGTATGCCACCAGTTAGGTAAACATCATTGAGTCAGTGGGTCTACTCAGTTGGGACTAGCAATAGGATGCTGCCCAAAATATTCCAGCATGGCCTACAGTGCAGCAGCTGCTTTGAGGGAGATTCAAAGGTGAGTTGACATCAATCTTCTGCAAATCTACTGTTGCTTTATTGTTCTGGAGGATTGTCCTGGGCGTTGCCCAGCTTCTCACAGCACTTAATTGTAGGGCTGGAGTAGGCACCTTGGACAGCTGCTTCCAGTCAGAATAGGCCAGTGTTTTGGGGATAAGGGCTGTAAACCTTGGTTTGGTTGATCCTTGCTTTCAAAGTGAGATGTGTGTGTGTGTGTGTGTGTGTGTGTGTGTGTGTGTGTGTGTGTGTGTGAGAGAGAGAGAGAGAGAGAGAGAGAGAGAGAGAGAGAGAGAGAGAGAGAGAGAGAGACTCTTTGGTATCTATTTCATTTTGAAGAGAATTTACCCAATTGCAAGAATGGTTTTATGTAATTTGGTATATGCACACAATTTAAAGCTAACGAACTGGTGGTTTTTTGCATGGTCTGTTAAAAGTAGAAGTCCTAGGTAGGTTGTTTGCATTTTTCAGGAGTCTTTCTATGTTTGCACCTGTGCATAGTTAGCTTCACAAAGGGACAAAGTGCTGGCATTTTGTACAATTTGAATCCACAAAGAAGAAGCACTCTTTCCATTTTGCCCTGGAGGTGAAATCTCTTGTAGTACTTTAAATCCTTTAGAGGTTTGTCTTGATGATAAAGGAAACAGTGATGAAATGTCTATACATCCTTATTTGAGATGTGTCAGGCTACAAGTCTCATAGTCATGTAGACAGCTGGTAGTGTGGTTAGAGATGTTTTGATGAACATGCATGAAGAGCACCTGCTTGGTAAAGGCTGGAGCAGATAAATACTGGTGTATTGCTCCAATGTGCTTTAAAGCGACACATTAGCACTGTAATGAAATCTCACATCAGAACTGATAGCTTGGAGTAAGTGGCTTGCTTAGTGCAACATCAGCACTTGCCTGCATGGAGCTTCATAGTTTAGGTATATCATCATTATTTTATTAATTTAATGGTCAAAAGAGACTTGTAATAAATAACAGTAAAAAAAAATTTTTGGGGGGGAATCTGAAGCATCTATCCTTCATAAATACAAAGATCTTGATGGTTTATTAATACTGGTCATGGAATGGGGAAAAAGTGAATAAAGCAATTTCACCCTCCATTTAAGACCGTAAAACTGGCAGACATGTTATATTAATATCATAAGAATATATCAGTGGTGGCGAACCTATGGGATGCGTGCCAGAGGTGACACTCGGAGCCCTCTCTGTGGGGACCCATGTGGTTGCCACAGCACCAAGTTTGCTCCGCCCCTCTTCCCAGCAGCCCAATTGGAGCACTCCTCCCCCCTGCACAGAGTTTATCCTGTCCATCTGTCCAGCAGCCAAATGGGAGCATTTCCTCCCTCCCCTGTAACCATGTTGGCACTTTGTGATAAATATGTGGGTTTTGGGTTGCAGTTTAGGCAATTGGTCTCTAAAAGGTTCGCCATCACTGGAATATATTATTGCTTGTGCCAGTTCCTAAATTGTTGGAAATGCAATATTGGCAAAGTCGGTATAGAAAGATTCCATTTAATGCAGATTCTTTGCCTCTGGCATTCTAATCTCAGCTGATGACTAGCTGTGATTTCAGCTACATACAACTGAGCCACAGATAAATTTGGTTGACATAATTTAGAGGAGACTTAAGAATATCCTTATCCTGGTCTGTTTTGTCAAAAGCAATGTGAACATAACATGGGCTGGGGTAGTGAAACTGTTTGCATTCTGACCTCCGTCAGCCAGGTAGAATCAGGTTTCCAGTGTAAATGTAGATGAAACAGACACCGCTATAGGACTAATAAATGTAGTGATTATGCAGCCTTTTTTTACAATAATAGTAACATTTGATGCAATAAAAAAATTCAATCAAAGGTTTCAATATTATATTATTTTCTGAACTGCTGAGTTGCAGGGGGGGGGGGAAGCTACTACTGCTCCTTTAGGTTGGCTACCTGCCCTTTGTAGGATTTCTACCACATTATATTCACTTTTAGGAGCCTTGGTGGCACAGTGGTTAAATTGCTGTCCTGCAACCAAAAGGTTGTGAGTTCAATCCTGACCAGAGACCAAGGTTGACTCAGCCTCTCATCCTTCTGAGGTTGGTAAAATGAGTACCCAGCATGCTAATTAACTTGTGAACTGCCCAGAGAGTGCACTAAGTGCTATGGGGTGGTATATAAGTGTGATTGCTTTGCTTGTTCACAGTTCATACATTTCAGACAGTATTTACATGCTACAGTGAAAACACGCCTTTGTAGTGGGATAATAATCATGTGCTGTCAAGTAAATTCCGACTTATGGTGACTCTTTCTAGAGATTTCTGGGTAGAGAATACACAGAAGTGGTTTATCATTCCTTCATTCTTCTAGGAGGGTTTCCCTAGACTGTGCAACTGTCTTAGGGCCACACAGGCTGGCTCTACTCATAGGAGGCACATTGGGGGAACCGAAATCCTAACCTTTGGCTTCACAGCTAGATACCAAAACCACTGGTGCTATCAGACAGCTCGAAGTAAGATAGATTAGCACATTTAGTCTCCTACCAAGTATTGCATAACAAAGTGACTTGCTGGTTGACTCTTCGAAGAGAGTTCTGATACTTTGCTAATAATACAATGACGCGATCTGTTCATAAACATACTATTTGTTTTATTGTATTGCTGGATTAAATTCCTCAAATTTCTCCAGTGAAGTTTTCCTGGGAATTACTCTCTCTCTCTCTCTTTCACAACCTCAATGCAACAGGAACATTTTGTATCATATTTGGCATTTATAATCTGCTAATTTTTGTTAGTGGCAACCTTTGTGTCACCCCCCTCCAAAATATATATATATATGAGGATAATGCAGGTGATACGCAATGATGGTTGGTTGTCAGCACCATTGTTTGACAACAGAAGGAAAGCAACAAGAGTAATGACAATGACCCACAGCATTGATTTATTTAAGGAAGTGAGGAAGGGTATGCTGGCTTTCAGGCATGGTATTTCAAAATAAATCCTATAAAAGAGGGCCCCTGTTCTATAGATATAGGAACAACCTTGAAAGGGCTCAATCTTTAGCATGCATATATGAGATCTGGACTGACTTATAAGCAGGATCCAGGGAAGTTTATGTGGATACAGATGATGCTTCAAATGAAATGGTCTGCAAATCATTTAAGGCATTAAACGTCATCAATATCTCATTAAACTGGACAAAAAAGTTAACTGGTCACCAGTGTAACTGCTGCAGAACAGGTGTTAAAGATTTTAACTGGCTGACTTCTATAAACATTTAAACAATTGCATTTTGGAACACCAGTTTTTTTCTAAACAGCACATATTCCAGTTTAGAGATACTGTACAGTCTACTTGGAGTTTTCCAACAAGCCAGAGGTGGTTAACATTCAACCAAAGCCATCGTTTCTGCCTTTGGCTTAATAAACAGCACTGATCCCTGGAGCTTGGTCTTTCAGATGGAACGCAACTCCCAATCAAAACTTGTTGCAAACCCCTGTCCAACAGCTGTGCTCCTAATCCACATGACCTTTATTTTATCTGGATTAATTTTCAGGTTGTTTGCTCCTATCCCCAAAAGAAGTTTTGAAGGAGTTTGTCCTCCAGAACTAATCAAAGCTACGGTAAAGCACAACCTTCAAGATCAATTTAAGTAGGACCATTCACCCACATGATTAATGGTATCAAAAACTGCCAAAATGCCCAGTAGAACCAACAGTACAACATTATTTCAATATAAGCCCAATAGGACATTCAAGGCTGGTTCTTTCGTAAAACCAATCTGGAAGCCAGACTAGAACCAATGCAACAACAAAAACCCAAACCAAAATTACAAATTTCACCACTGCTTTGAGCTTTCTGCAAAGAAACTGTGGGAAAATTTTATGGAGGATATTCAACAATTCCACCATCATTCCCTGTTTTACCACCGGCATATATAGTGAGGAATTTTGGAAAGCAATCTTTACTCTTCCCTGAAATACCGACAGCAACAAACCCTGACTCCTTTTAATTGGCTAATAGTCTTATTTATTACCACAAATAAAATGGGTGTTCTAAATGGTATAGTGTAAGATTCTTTTATGCCAAAGCAAGAAGAAACAGCCTTGACTGCAGCGTAAGTAAAGATTCAGGCTGGCTGGATGTCTCTTTCTGTCAGATGCCATTGTGTCAGACTCAAAGCCATTTGTCATCCCTGAATTTCATTATCTGCTCCTTCCCTGTCTTTCAGTCTCACTTTGCTAGGACATTTGTTCACCGTTGACCTCCATGACAAATAATACACCTTAATTATGTTGGCAAGAAGGGATATGTCATTCTTGGGCTGCTTTAATTGTCTATCCGACAGGCGTCCTGCTGCGGCGTGTAGCTTCCATGGTATTTTGACCATTCCAATTGTGCACCTATCTCTGGCTTTCCCTTTGTGAGGTCAAAGTAAAGCACAGCTTTATATAAATAACATAGAAGGTTTTCATAGCTTCATAATTTTTGTTGTTGCTGTTGCATAGTATTTGATAATTTAAAGGAGAATTCCCAAATGATGGACATAAGCTATATGATTTGAAAAGATCAAATATAATAAAATTTATTATTATCATTGTTGTTGTTATTGTTGTTGTTATTGTTGTTGTTATTGTTATTGTTATTGTTATTGTTGTTATTATTATTTCACATTTATATTGCCGCCCACTCGCTGTGGCGACTCAGGGCGGCTTACAGACAATACATTACATTACAATACAATATGTTAAAATTAAAAGTGCAACTAATGTCATGGTTCCAGAATATAGTAAAGTTATTAGAGATGGATGAATCAGCCAATTAACGTCACTGATGCATGGGTTTATTTATATTGCAATGATCTGTAAATTTATTTTTGTCTGAATGAAAAGTTATTTTGATATGGGTTTATATATATATAAATTATTAGATTTTTTTTTGAAAACTCGCCATGTCATTAGTATAGCTGCACAGAATTTCAGCCCCTGACCTCCAGGTTTTTAGTTTTTTTAAAAAAGTGGAACACACTGTGATATGTTGTCTTTGCTAAAGAGAATGAAGCAACAGCTTTGAAGAAAAATAAAATCCAATTACTCCATTCTGATTTTCACTTTTGTCCTTAAGGTAAGGATAAGGTTTGCTCGTGTTAGAACGTGCCAAAATGAATGTTTCAAAATTCCTACAAGTATTATTTATTTATTTATTTATTTATTGCATTTTTATACTGGCCATTTGAGATATTTCCCAATCTGGGCGGTGTACATACAAATATAAAGCACAACAAATTAAAAATAAACCAACCAAATAAATGCATCCGAAACTATTCCTATAGCTTTGTTATAAATTTTAAATTGAAAAACATTAAACAATTCATGTATCTAGCAGCTCTGTGAAAGAGGTCCCTGTGAACTCCTTCAGATGGTCTAAAAATTAGGGAAGAAGTTTTAATTTGAGGGCTATGACACCTGAAATGCATGAGTATTTTATAATGGGGAAAAGTGTTTTGTCCCAACCTCTAAAAAGGGAAACAATTTTTAGCTTTTAAGCAGAGCAGTACTGACCTATATGAATAATGAAGTTGATGCTTGAATGAAAATGAGTTCATTGTTCTAAGATAATGGTCACTTTCAGTTGTTTCTATGTATATGATATGAAATGATTGGCTAGGTTTAAGAAATAATTCCAGCTAAATCATATCTAGCAATAAAAGAAAAGAATGCCTTGATTATGGAATTGTGCCATAACACAGAGAAAACAGGGGAGAGTATGATTATATAGGCATTCATCTTTTCTTATTTGATCACTCATTATTCATACTTATATCTTGTAAGAAAAAATCATATTGCTAATAAGATTAAACCGACTGATGAAGGAATTAATAGGCTTGCTAATTAATAAGATGTCAAGTTAGCTTGTTTACTTAATCAGAATTGTACAATGTATGTATGAGCACAAGAAATATATGCAGGATAAATTTACCTATTTGAAGCAATGAAATCAAAGTTGCTCAAAACATGGAGGCAGCCATTTCCTTAATGTCAAAAGGTTGCTCAAAACAGTATGCAGTGATTTCTTCAGTATCAAAACTCACTGCATCTTCTGTGCTGCTGTCCTGTACAAACTTACCTAGATGCAATTTCCACTAAATCCAGGGAACTTGCTTCTGAGTAGTCATTGTAGGACCACTGTTTTAGACACTACCTGTGGAGATGTAATGAAAATTTCTGCTTGGCCATCTAGTAGCACCCTGACTGTCTGGAGTACTGATTCTGTGGTGGTAATTCTTTTTGCCTATATTTTAATATACTGTATTAACTAAGCAGCACTTCTAGATTGTCCATGTATCTTATATTTGGAGACAACACTCATGTAAAGGTGTGCCACTGGCCAGGCATCTGTTTGAGTAGGTCCTCATTTTTTGTGCATAGTCAGTGAAGGGCTATGCACCACAAGTTCAGGTTAAAGACAAAAAGTGTAGGGGGCTTGAAGATGCTCACCAACTGTAGACAGCTTGAGGATTGAGTTGGGGGCCCCCTCCCCTAAACATTTGAGGTGAGACCATCTTCTTTATCCATCATTACTGCCATCAACAGTTACAAACAACAAAATATTCACAATTCTCCCTTCACACAAACACACACATGAAATGGTGAGAGAGACTGCCTGGAATCCAGTTGCATAACATAGTAAGTAGCTCAACACATCTGGAGAATAAATGTACATAAGATAGAGTATGTCACCAGCTTTAACTACTTGGGAGTAGTCCTCCAAGCTTCAGGCTCAAGAAATCCCATACCATACATGCTGTTCTTAAAGCCCAGTGATCCGCCATTGCCATTTTTAAATTCCTGAGAACAAAAAGAAGCCAACATATCCCAGCTGAACTCAAAATATTTGAAGCTAATATCCTGTCACAGTTACTTTTTGGAGCCCAATCAGGCCCCCCACCTAACAACTTAGCTCTTATGGAAAGAGTACAATCCATATTCCTACATGCCGCTCTCCAGACTGTGTATCCAATGCCACCCTTCGTCTAGAGATGGCTATGATAAAGGTTGAGGCAATACTCTGGTTAGTCATCCTCAACTTTGGGCTCAATATTCTGTTTAATCCCAGTGGCCTGGCTCCTCTAACGCTCCAGGATAGCTTCCAATCAGCATGGAAAAGATCAAGCCAATCCAGACTGCTATACCTTGGCTTCTCCCAACCCAGGTCATGAGTCAAAATCAGGTGAAACAGGCCATTAAGCAGAGAACACTAGACATGGAAAGGCAAGCAGACCTAGGCAGGGGCCCAACCTTCCTCCATGGAAGTAAGCCTTTTAAGTTAGAAAGATCCAGTAGGCTATCTACATCAATATTGTACAGTAATGTACCAATGAAAATAAGTATTTATTAATTTTTATTGGTAAATTATCCATTTGGTAAAGAGGTGAAAAAACCAGGTCATTGTGTGAGCATTTAAAAATATTTGCAGGGCAATTCTCTGTATGTCTGCTCAGAAATAAGCCCCCTGAATCCAGTAGAGATTACTACCTGGCAAGCAGGTATGGACTGCAGTTTTAGAGAGTAAATAGATTTTCCCCCACAACTGCAATATGTTTAACCAAATTTTCTGAAAACATTTTATCTCACTAAAGTCAAGGAACAGAACATTTGCCATTTTTTGATTCAAGAGCAGGGGGAACTGGCAAACCTGAATGTTTTTCAGTCTAATTAATTTCAGTGGAATAAAATTAAGCAAGCATATGTTCCTGTGAAATTAACCCAATTGAGGTGCTTAATTTTACTCCAACCACTTCTGTAGTGAATATCTCTACAAAGAGCCAGGGAGAGTAAAAAGTAACACATAAACTATGTAATGTTATAACTTATCTTTGTTTATTGATGTAAAGCTCTATTATATTTTTAAAGTAATACCATTTATGGATTCATTTTATGAGCTGATCACATTATTTTAGGATTTGAAGTCAATATATATTATCAGTAGATTATAACTGAACCTCAGTTCTGTTTTAAATTACTGTTTTCAGTCTGGCTTTTTAAAAAACACGAAAGGACTTTCCCCATTTTTATTGCTTAAGATATCATTTCACAAAAACCCTCAGCAACTGAACACTTAATAAATTTGGATTGACATTCCAGTCATATAATCCATGGCTGAGCTGAAACTACGCATCTAGAACAGCTCTAAATGTATAGGCTCAGATGTTAAATGGCAGGGGGCTGACGTTGTGACTCCTTAACACAAAGCTAGAGAATCTGTGTTCTTCCAGATGTTGTTGAGCAGCAACTACCTTCATCTGTGACCATGGCCATGCTGGTTCATCAGTGTATGGAGGTGTTGCTTTAAAGTTTTGAATGACTTTTATCAACAAATAATTGTTTGATTTCCTTTTCTGACATGTACCACTCTGTTTGTTAAGATCTTGAGTCCCAATCATTATGGGCAGTATCTGGGATGTAAGAACTGAATTATGGGCTTTCAGTTGCAGTCCTTTTGTTGTGGAGCTCCTTGCATTTGGAATTTTGTGACACACATTAACTTCAGTTTTATCATTAACATGCATATCTTTACCCTGGTCTTCATATCCTTCTGGAGTTGTTTGATGAGTCTTTGAAGTCTTCTGTTTTATTGAACAGGAGCCCTGGCGGTGCAGTGGGTTAAATTGTTGTACTGCAACCAAAGGTTGTGAGTTTGATCTTGACCAGGGCTCAAGGTTGACTCAACTTTCCATCCTTCCAAGGTCAGTACAATGAGTACCCAGCGTGTTGGGGGCAAAAGGCTAATTAACTTGTGAACAGCCCAGAGAGTGCACTAATGGGGCAGTATATAAGTGTGATTGGTTTGCTTTTTTCTTTGAACATTACTATCTCATTATTAGTTGGATTTGACAAAATTTTAGAAGATTTTAGGATTTTTAAATTTGTGCTTGCATTTCAAATGTTTATTCTTTTTGTAAGCCTCGCTGTAATTTAGTACTGAGTAATAATAATTGTGTGGAGTCTTATGACGTAACAGTGACCTTTCTAGATTTTTCCAAGTAGAGAATACTAATTATCATCCCCTTCTTCTAGGGGCATCATAGTAGGACTTCTAGGGACAGGACACCCACAGTCTACCTTATTTGGGATGCACAATGGGGTACTAAACACCCAGCTTCTGCAGCCAGATGACGAACTCACTGAGCTATCAAGCCAGCAAAAGAGTACAGTATATAACTTCAGTGACTCTTTTAAATATTTCTGAAGGCTACTTATTTAGAAAGATCTTCAAAATGGAAGGAGCTAGAAGCAGAGGATTTTGCATGAATATTGCTGATTCCCCACATTAAATAACTATGTTGTTTCTAATGAAAAATCATTGCGCAAAATTGGCATCCTGGGGATGACAGATGATTAGCTTTTAGCAGCACCTGGTCTTTTATTTATTACAGGGTGGATGAAATCCTTTTCACAACTATAATAGGCCCTTGAATCAATGGTGCATATGGAGGTTTCCCACATATCTGTTACTCTCCTATGATGTGCTGCTTGTGCTAAAGTAAGTTGCAGCTATAATAGACCCATTTGAATCAATACAATTTGTGGGGGAGTTAATTCACTAAATCTGTACTGATTCAGTGGGCCTACTTTAGTTACAACTTGCTACACCAGGGATTCTCAACCTGCAGCCAATGGGCAAGGGGTGGCCTGAGGCACCATTTCATGTGGCCCCCCACTGCCTCCACCACACCAGGAAGTGCCATGTGGTGGAGGAAGTACAAAATGGCCATCCGGCCCCCAAAGCTGTCTAAGGGAGCATGATCCAGCCCCTGGCTTTAAAAGGTTGAGAACTCATGTGCTACACACTAAGTAACAGGTTACCAGTTGATTGTGTCTGTTCAAAGAAGAAGCTTGAAGAATGGTATGTTAAAGTACAAATACGTTTTATGTATGATAGTGGATATTGAGGTGGCTAGTATACTCAGTGACTACAATAAGGAGATGAAAATAGCATGACAAAATGTTAGGTTGGAGGAAGAAATAGATTTCTAGACCAGGCAAAGCTGGTTGTGTCTGCTAGTAAATAAATGAAAGAATAGTTTGATTACTGGCACCAATTAATACTTTTAACAAATTTATCTCGCATTGCTTTGCTGGCTGTGAAGGAGCAACATTGGTTCAAAGTTCAATGCTTGAGATGTGGATTTGTGGTTTAAATCAAATAACAAATGGAGAGAATTGTTCAGAAGGTCATGAAGAAAGAACTTGTTGACTGTATTTACCTCAATGACTGATCAGTTTATGGATCACCTGGATAAGCAGTAGAATAAACCTCAAATTACTGATTCGTTATTTTGGTCCAAAGCAGACTCACTGATACTCAAGCCATGATTAACCAATGAATGGTGCTCTTAAATATGGAGATGCCTCACATTTATGAATTATGAAGGCTATCGAACTAACCAAAAACATGTAGGCCAAAACTACTGTTGTAACTTTCTAAAGAATTTTATTTTTTACTATGACACAAGTTGTTATAACTGCCAGAGCTTTTGTCATAAAAATATAAAAAGGCTAAACAAAATCCAGATAGTGAGATTTTAAAGAAGGAACTTTCTGAGGCCTATCTGAGAGTTTCACAAAGCAATTCAAGCAAGCAAGCAAACAAGCAAACCCACCCCAAGCAAAAAGCTTTACTAGTTGGAAAAAGCCTCCAGATTCAATTGACTAATCCTTCTCAAGAAACAGCAGAATGCTTTTGGCCAAAGATTAATCTTCCAGTGCCATCCATGCATAAATATCCCTCCAAGAAAAGTAATCAAGTCTTTGAGGCTTCTCTTTGCTAGAAAGTATCTGAATCCTTCATGATCTTAATTGAGATAATCAATGCTCAGCATGGGACTGTTTGTGTTTATTTTGTCAGCTTTTAACATGCAGGGCCCATACAGCAACATGCTGATACTATTTTTCAAAAAGCTGAAATAAAGAACTATGCCAGTAAAATATCTTATTCAGCAAATGCTAAGTTTAAAAAAGTTTGGAGTGTGTTTTCTCCTTCTGCCTCCTGGGGAAAGAACCAGCTTGAGTGACCTTGGACAAGCTGCATGGTTATTACAGGATGCCTTCAGCAGAAGAGAATGGTTAAACATTTCTGAATACAGTACAGTATTTGCTAACTAGAAAACCATGGAAAGAATTGCCATGAGTAAGAATTGACTTGATGGCAAGAAATTATTACTAAATTTAAAAAAGCCTGGCTCCACAAGAGATGGTAGGGATGGTCGGCAGGTCAGCAGTTCAAGACCTAAGTACTGCTTGACGGAGGGAGCTCCCGTCTCTGTCCCAGTTCCAGCCAACCTAGCAGCAGGGCCGTAGCCGGGGGTGGCCAGGGTGGGCATTGCCCACCCTGAGTTAGCAGTTTGCCCACTCTCAAACTCCCAGCTGAAATAAGTACCACTTCAGTGGGAAGGTAAACAACATTCTGTGTACTCTGGTGTTTAGTCATGCCTGCCACATGTCCATGGAAATGTCTGCAGACACAGACAGCACTGGGTTTTTGACTATAAACAGATATGAGCACTGAACCCTAGAGTTGGAGATGACTGGCTTTTGAGCAAGGGAGACCTTTATCTTTAGCTATAATGAAGGAAGGAACCATCTTGAAGTTGCATGTCTGTAACAAGACAAAAGGGAAGGAAAAGAATGACACCAGTGTTGTGTTAGGACATTTAGGTCATACTAGATTTCTCAGTTATGTTGAATATCTGGTGACCTTCAAGATCCAATTTTAGGGTGGGCCCTATTGTTTCTGAAAGGCTGTTTCCAGAAGATGGTGGAGAGAGAAACAGTTTCTGTTTCCACAGGGAACAGTTTTGTCCAGGAAATTATTTAACATATAAACTGCTAAAAGATGATAAAGTGCCCTGCTGTCAGCATTCAAAAACAGCAAGGGTACTTCTGATCAGAAGAATCTCTCTCTTTGCACTAAGAATCAGCTGTTTATTGCATGGAATGACATCTTTCTCAAAACCAGCCAACCATCCAATCCTGAAGTCTAGAGTTGTCCTGATTTTGATTTTGATTTCCAGATGGTAGCTGTGTCCAGATATCCCTTTCCTTAGTTCAGACTAGTGTTCAATTGATCTTATTTTTGAGAAAATGTCTGACTTGACCTCAGTAAGTTATACCTGTTACATTCTGATTGGATTATTGTAGCATAGTCCACATTGGCCTACCTTATAAAAGACTCTGGGAAAGTTTAGTTAGTCTAGGAAGGATTCTATGTCATTTCTATTCCAGAAGTTACTAGCCATATTGGCTAAGATACACCATTTCCCATCTCTTTATGATAGCTATTTCCCTATGTCCATTCTGATTGCTGGTTTGCTTTAATGTACAACTGAAACT